>JAJONR010001747.1:0-102159 GCA_029582245.1 Solanum etuberosum
ATATACGCCTTTTACTTTCATAAATTAATCAATATATTTGAATTGATAAGCACTCTCATGGTATAATATTTAGCACGGTTCCAGAAAATAAGAAAGTAATAATTATTTGATCGATAACAATAACAAATGTCTATATAAAATAATTAAAATGTTTTCATAAATAATATATTACTACTCTATATAAACTATTTTACATTGCATTATATTAGATTCTCAAAGTTTTTGAGTGCAAAGAATAGCCATATTAATGATGTAACTTAATGTTAAATTCTTAAAAGATAAATCATATTACCTTGTTACAATAAAAATATTCAAAATATTATTTTCTATTAAAAAAAATTATTTTACTAAAATGAGATTTTTATAATATTTTATTGATATAGCGTTTAATTTCATATGTACATTCAGATATTGAAACACAAACAGTCCTAACAATTCAGTGTTCAGATCCAGAGACAACATCTTAATATTCATATGTGTATTCAGATTTATACATCTAAATCTTAATGCACATCTTAATATTCAGATTCAGATATCTTAATCTTAATGGAGACAAATGAGGCCTTAGACCGGAAAGGGGATATTCTATGCCTAAGAGTCAGTTTGTTTCTTGTCTTAAAGCTATAAAGATGATTTCTAAGGGTTGCATATACCTTCTCGTTCGGATTAGGGATATGGATTCTGAAACCCCTATCTTTGAGTCGGTCCCCATTTTTAATGAGTTTCCAAAAGTGTTTCCCGATGATTTACCCGGTGTTCCTCTGAAAAGGGAAATCGACTTCAGTATTGATCTCCTCCCAGATACGCAACCTATCTCTATTCCTCTTTACTGTATGGCTCCGACAGAACTTAAAGATTTAAAAGAATAATTGAAAGATTTTTTGGATAAGGATTTCATCCGATCGAGTATCTCTCCATGGGGTGCTCTAGTTTTGTTTGTTCGAAAGAAAGATGGTTCACTTCGTATGTGTATTACCTACCGGCAATTAAACAAGGTTACCATTAAGAACAAGTATCCTCTTCAAATGATAGATGATTTTTTTGATCAACTACAAGGAGCAAGTTACTTTTCTAAGATCGACCTCCGGTCAGGTTATCACCAATTGAGGGTGACGGAATGACATTTCCAAGACGGATTTTCAAACTTGGTATGGTCATTATGAGTTTTTGGTAATGTCGTTTGGCTTGACTAATGCTCCGACTGTATTTATGGATTTGATGAATAGGTTGGTTAGCTAATACCTTGATATGTTTGTGATTGTTTTTATCGATAACATCTTGATTTACTCAAGGATCGATGATGAGCATGCAGATCATCTGAGGATCGTGTTGCAAGTCCTCAAGGACCAACAACTATTTGCAAAGTTTAGTAAATGCAAGTTTGGTTGAAATTTGTGGCTTTTCTTCATCACATTGTTTCCGGTAAGGGTATTGAGGTAGATACTAAGAAAATGGATGGGGTTAAGAGTTGGCCTAGACCTCTATCTCCTTTGAATATTCGAAGTTTCTTAGGTTTGGGTGGTTACTATAGAAGGTTTGTTGAAGGGTTTTATTCGATCTCCTCTCCATTGATGGTATTGACCAAATGAAGGTTAAGTTCGTATGGTATGAAGCGTGTGAGGAAAGTTTCAAAGAATTGAAAGATAGACTTACCTCCGCTCCGGTGTTGACTTTACCGAAAGGATACGATGGGTTGGGTGTTCGGTTGATTGACTCCACCAAAGGTGGTGTTATGGTTCATAATGGTTCAGATTCGTCTTTTGAGTCGGATGTGAAAGCCAAGCAAGGTCTTGATCCGATTTTGGTTGAATGGAATGAAGTAGTGCTTAAGAACTCCATTGAGGCTTTCTCCAAAGGGGGAAATGATGTGCTTCAGTATCAAGGTCATTTGTGTGTTCCCAATGTTGTTGATTTGAGGGGGAAAATTTTATCGGAAGCCCATAGTTTTCGAAATTCCATTCACCCGGGAGCCACCAAGATGTACCGTGACTTACGGGAGGTCTATTGGTGGAATGGGATGAATAAGAATATTGCGGAAATAGTGGCTAAGTGTCCTAATTATCAATAAGTGAAAGTTAAGCATCAAAAGTCGGGAGGCTTGTCCCAAGATATTAGTTTTCCTACTTAGAAGTGGAAAGATTTGATTATGGACTTTATTCTTGGTTTACCCCGCACTCGGCGACAACATGACTTGATTTGGGTTATTGTTGATCGTATGACGTAGTCAACTCATTTCATCCCCTTCAAGGTGCCTTATTCGGCGGAGGACTATGCCAAGTTGTACTCGAGGGAAATGTTTAAGTTGCATGGAGTGCCCTTATCCATTATCTCCGATCGTGGTACCCAATTTACTTCTCAATTTTGGAAGTCTTTCCAAAAGGGCCTTGGTACTTGTGTTAAGCTTAGTACGACCTTTCACCCTCAAACGGATGGGAAAATAGTGAGTACTATCCAAACATTGGAAGATATGTAGAGAGCCTGTGTGATTGACTTCAAAGTTAATTGGGATGACCATTTGCCTTTGATTGAGTTTGCTTATAATAATAGCTATTATTCCAGCATTGATATGGCTCCATTTGAGGCTCTTTATGGTAGGAGATGTCTATCCCCTATAGGTTGGTTTGAAGTTTGTAAGGTAGCTTTGATAGCTCTCGAGTTGGTACATTCGGCTATGGAGAAAATTTGGCTTATTAGAGAAAGATTGAAAACGGCTCAAAGTCGACAAAAGTCCTACGCTGATGTTACAAAGAGAGATCTAGAATTTGATGTTGATGATTGGGTTTACTATAAAAATGTCATTCATGAAGGGTGTGATGAGGTTCCGAAAGAAAGGGAAGCTTAGTCCCTGTTATGTGGGCCCATATCAGATTTTGAGGCGTATTGGTAAAGTTGCTTATGAACTCTATTTGCCTAATGACTTGGCGTCGGTACATTTGGTTTTCCATATCTCCTTATTGAAGAAATGTGTTGGTGATCCAATATCCATTGTGCCATTGCAGAGTCTCTGTATTAAAAAAAAGTCTTTCATATGAAGAGGTTCTGGTGGAGATCTGGACCAGCAAGTTAAGAAATAAGGAAGTTGCATCCGTGAAAGTCTTCTGGAGGAATCAAAGAGTTGAGGGTGCTACTTGGGAGGACGAGGCCGATATGAAGTACCATTATCCCCATCTCTTTCCCTCCGACCCTACTTTGGCTTGAGGTATTTAGTTCCTAATGGTCCATCCTTATGTCTTAGTCATTCTCATGTTTCCTCATGCATGCACGCTCATGAAAATTTGAATTTTTAGAAAATGAGGTAACTTGATTGATTTCTTCATGATTATATACATTTGAGTGTGATTTACATGTATACCCTATGAAATGATGTTTTGAATATGTTTGAGCTTGAATTTCATGTTCCTCCTTGGTTATGTGTTGTTGATGAAGTTGTGTTATTGTTGGGCTATTAGATCTCTTCCCCTACCCTCCTTACGGTATCTTGAGTTCCATTCGAGGGTGAATGTCCCCAAGAGGAAGATATTGTAACACCTCAGAATTGGGATAGGGAGAAAATGAAATTTTTGGGTTCCAAGTTGTGTCTACGGTTCCCATCTACGGACCGTAGGTGGCAACCTTAGGAATGGGGAAAATAAATTTTTAAATAAAACAAGTCCAGTACCCTTTGTACAGTTTACTAGGATGGCCTGTCATCCCATGTACAAGTTGTAGATAGGTCTCGTAGGTGACCTCCAAACATAGTGAAGTTTTAAAGCTTAAAGTTGGTTTCTACATTTAGCATGTATGCACCGTAGGAAGACCTACAAGCCGTACATGGGTTTCGTCAAAAGTTGGTCTAAATTAATAGTCTTTGATCATTTCTACGGTTGACTAGGGCGGTCCGTAGGTCCAAATTGTAGGAATGGATCGACAATTATTTTTAAGGGCTTTTAAGTCTTTTCCCTGATTGATTAATGCCTAAACTAGGTCGTTTTGATCCTAATCTGAAGCCCTATATAAGTGTTATAAGCCTAAAAAACTACCCATTCCAAATCATTCGTCTAAAATCCCTAAATCCCCTCTAAGATCACCCACAAATTTCCCTCAAGGACTAAGGAAGGAGAAATTTAGGTTTTGGCTTGAATAATTACAATTCACCATTGATTGTGGGCATTGAATGCTAAGGTATGATAGTATTCACCTATGGAGTCCTTTCCTCCATAGGGTTCCTAAATTCTCCAATTTTACAAGTTAGATTCTCTAATCAAAGTTAAGATTTTATTCAATCATCATGGGTTCTTTTCAATTATGATCCAATTGATTATTTTCTATCTTTTTATGCATGAATTGAAGTAATTACATGTTTTATAGTTGAATCCACATGAACCCATGCATGATCCATGATACTATGATCATAGGATGAAGCTTATGAACTATGAAAGATGAATTCATGAAGATATGCATGTTTCTTTATGAAATTGATATAAATGATTTAAGGTTGCTTTGAGAGTAAAACATCGATGTTGTTGTTGTTGTGAAAGGATTTCTCACATACTACTCAAAACATGATTGTGAAAGGATTTTCTCACGAAAAGGATTCATAAGGTTGAAAGATTTTCTCACCTAAGTTGAATCAAGATTTAGGAGCTATTCTAAATGAACTCTAACTTCGATTGGTTACTAATTATGCCATCCATGGATAATAAGACAAACTATGATTAATGACTATTCAGTGGGATTTATATCTAGCACCGAGAGGATATTGAGATGGAAGCTCTTCTGTTAGTTGAGGATGGGTTTCTAGTCGCAATCTCCCTATCCCATAACTATGTGTCACCATAGGTTTGTCTTAGACAAACATTAGGTAGTGGATCCACTTTAGCTCAAGTTTATGGTTCTTACCTTGGCAATTAAGGACATTTCTTTTCGGTGTGGGATAGACACCAGATTCCATGTTATAGCTCACATGGTCTATGTCGATTAAAAGTAAACTTCCCACAATAATGAACTAAAGTTACTTTCTAAAGTATCTCACAAGTATTTTATGAGATGTTTAACTTGCATTGACCATGATTATGACTCATGATTTCTAACATGTTATTTTATAATTTAGTTTGGTCATTGCATGTCATATAAAGTCATTTTTAGCATTATTTCATAACTCTAATGCATCGCTATCATACTTGGTACATTCCATGTACTAATGCATACTTTTGCCTGCATTGTTTCATTAATGTAGGGTCCGACGCTCCTATTTTCCATACTCGTTGCTAGATGATTCTTTTGGGATTTTATAAATTGGTGAGTCCTCATGATATGAGGGCCAAGATTCCTTTTATTATTTTCATGTCATTTCCGTTTTCAGATTTTGTATGCGATGTATGGGGTACGTTCCAATCACTTTCCTTATGATGTAATAGATGGTTCTGAGACTTATGTTTAGACTTTCGCTTTTGTCAAACTCTTTTGTATGGAATGCTCTCTTTTGAACTCTTTACTTCTTTTATCTTGTATAATGTATTCTAAGTGACTTATGTAGGGCCTATCAGGATTTTATACGCCATGTTACGCATAGGGTCTACTTTGGGTCGTGATAATAAGTGGAGGCTCCAACAAAATTGAAGACCGAAGTCACTATTTTAGTGGTCTTATAGTCTAGCAGAACCCGTGGACACTAACTGGTAACTACACCCATTTAATTGTAGAAAAACAAAATAAGAGGAAAAAAAATGAAAATAACCTAATTAAAATTTTAATATAACATCTTCAATAAATATTAAATAAAATAATACAATAATATCCATGACAAAGTTGTCTAATATTAGGATTGATGCATCATTTTCCTTCTTTTGCTGCTTTGCAGAATACTTCCAACATATATGTAATAGTTAATTTTTCACAAATTTAATGATGAAAAGTATATATCGATTTCATTGAGATGGAAAGTACATCTCAGTCCCTTTTCACCAATCTCTAAACCTCCATCAAGAGAAACACTAGGGCTTATGGTTGAAACCACAACTCATAGGCGCTTCTCGTAATTCCCAAAACATGCATGGACAGTTCATATTCTTGAACTTCGTTCTCAAATACTGTTTTTCCGTAAAATAGCTACAAAACATATCAAATCCTCTAAATCTACTAAAGAACTTGGAGAAATCTTAAATTTATATCAATTTAAAATTTGTTTATGAAAGTTTTCTACATATATAATATAGAGTTATATGTCACATTAATTTCTTGGACTAGATACTTTTACTTTATTTCAAAAAAACAAGTAATTGTTGATTGTTATGTAATTGTAATGACCCTCGAGGCCATTTTCTTGCTTTGGTGTTTATTCCCTATTTTCCCTTTTCGTAGCTTCTTTGTTATGTATCTGATGTGTTGGAATGTGTGTCATTCTCAAGGAGATTGGGTGAATTTTGAGAGAGTTTTTCTCATTCTTGGAACTCTTTTGTTGAAAGGGTTGACCTTGGTCAACATTCTAAGTAAATGGGCTCGGATGATATTTCCATTAGCATCGTTCACTCGATAACATTGAGTTTGGTCTAGAATTTGACTTGGATCCCAAGGTGATTTGGATGATTTATAGGTGTTTTGTGAAATGCTTGTTTTGGTTGTTTTTCGTGTGAGAGTCGACTTGGGTCAAACATTTTATCGAAACGACCTATGTTGATTGTTATGTCGATTCCTTGAGCCCAGAATGCCATTTTAGGTACGATAGCATATTTAGTTTGTGTTCACTAGGTTCTAAACAAATTCCGAGGTCTCATTTGAAGAAAATCACACTTATTTCTTTTTCATATATTAGAGTCAAAATAAAGGTGAAAATAATTCATTATATATTATAATAATTAATTTTTATATTGAAGTAGTTATTTTTAGTAAATATAATGAATATAAAAATATTAAGAATTAAAGTGAAGTAATAACAAAATAGAGCAATTGGATTTTTGGAGTTACGTTTTTTTTATTAAAAAAAAGAAAGAAAATCTCCAAAACCCCTTGAAAAAATAAATGAACCCCATATCTTTAGATATACAGTTGATTTTTTTTTTGGAAATAGCACACTCTTTGCATTATGGACAATGATCGTTCTACTTCTCCCCCCCTCTCTCTCTCTTTTTATATATATATATATATATATATATATATGTAATAAATGGAGTCCGAAGTCATTATTTTATTGATCTTATAGTCTACCAAAACCTGTGGACACAACTACACTCATTTAATAATAGAAAGACAAATTAAAAGTAGGAAAAAAGGAAAGTAACCTAATTAAGATTCTAATATAACATCTTCAATAAATATTAAACAAAATAATACAATAATGTCCATGACGAAACAGTCTAATAGGAGGATTGATGCATCATTTTCCTTCTTCTTTTGCATGGAAGAATATTTCCAAAATATATGTAATAATTAAATTTGAACAAATTTAATGATGGAAAATATATACCAATTTTCATTAAAACGTTATGATATTAAATGATATGAGTGGAACGATGAGATCAATTTCATTAAAACATGATCGAGATGCTTGATTATATGGCCTAACAGTTTTGTGCATCAATTAGGGGTAGAGTGGTAATTAAAAATTCTAGAAATTTGAGTATAGTTCATTAGGCAGGCACACATACAATATTTTAAAAGGTGAGGGCATGGGTGAGGAGTTTTATGTCGCACGGGGCGAGGCATAAGTCCGAGATACGGAGCGTAAGTCCCAGAATCTACAGGGCGTACATTATTTTATAATTTTATTACTAATAAAATAAGCAAAAGTAAAACGTTCAATAATTTTACAAATAAATTTTAATAAATAACCAATAATATAGAAATGTGTAAGAGTAATGAAAAAAAATGAATAAAGTTGTCTCAAAAACATTGTGCTATGAAAACTATAACCTATCAATTTAAGACACGATTATCTAAAAAATTATTCATAGGAATTCCATTTTCTATAAGAGTTTATTTTTCTCATTTTAGAAAAGTCACTACAGCCTAAAAAAACATGATAGCATAAAATATAAATATCATTTCATCAATAGTAAAAAAATATGATTTTAAAGCAAAAAAGGTATAAAAATAGAAAAAAAATTAACATCCGGGACGTACGTTTTACGCCCACGACTTACGTTTTTACGATCGGGACTTACACTCAAATTGTTGGACTCACGCCATACAAATCTACGCTTTCAATTTGCCTACAAAGCATTTTCGGTACGCTCCGTCCCGGGACTCGCACCGAGAGTCGCCCAAAAACGTTATTAAAAACACTGTTCACATGGATTCATTGTTATCATTGTACTTGTCTTTTTGTTTACCTAAACTGAACTTATTTTTCATGATATATAAATTGGTGAAAGCTTTTTTCTAGGTGGATAAGAACTGGCTAAACGTATTATTCATATCAGTTTAGTTTTACTTTTTAAAACGAATAATGTGCAAGATTTTTCAGATCTGAACTATATCTATCTTAGTATTTTTCATTAGTAATTTCTGCAGTGCTTCATGAGAGATTAGTTGTAGTTCTATTCTCCATAATTTTCAGAACCAAACTGATTTTATCAAGGCAGAAACATCACTGAAAATGTCTTATTAGCCCAACAAATAATTCGGAACACAAATCTAAAAAACAAGAATATCGATGGGATGGTGAAAATAGATATGAGAAAGGCATACGATAGAATTTCTTGGGTCTTTTTGATTAGGTTTCTACAAAAATATTAATCTTCAATACTGATAATTGACATAGTGTGAAGGCTACTTTCAAAAAAATGGTATTAAAACTGATTAATAAGCAATCTCATGACTTTTTTCATTCATCTAGGAAATTTAAGCTAGGAGATCCCATTTTTACCAATCCTATTGTCACGACCCAAAGTAGATCCTAGGCGTAACATGGCGTATAGAACCCTGAGAGACCCTACATAAGACACTTTACATATGTTATACCAGGCAATAAAAATAAAGACTTTAGAAGATAGAATTTATAGATCAAACGAGTTTGACAAGTGGCAGTCTAACATAAGTCTCAAAGCCATCTAATACATCATAAGGAAAGTGATAGGGACGTAACCCTTACATCACATACAAAGTCTGAAAATGGAAATGACATAAAGCAATAAAAGAGTCTTGGTCCTCAGAACATTAGGACTCACCAATCTTTAAAAACCCAAAAGGATCAACTAGCCACGTGTGTGTGAGATAGGAACATCGGACCCTACATTCATGAAATAATGTAGGCACAAGTATGTATTAGTACATGTAATGTACTAAGTATGAAACAATATGCATAAACATAGGCATAATAACATAAATGACTTTAAAAATGAGTAGGCATGATCATATTGAAACATTCGAAAGTTTTAAAGAAGAGATGACATGAAAATCATGAAAATATGGTCAAGTACATTAACATAAAGGACAGAAGAAAAGTTTTAAAGAAAACATAATCGTTTTGAGGGATCTTAGATTTAATCGACAATAAGACCATGAGAGCTATATCATGGAATCCGGTATATCCCTCATACCGAAAGAATGGGAATCTACTTGTAAAGGTAGAATCTGTACATATCATCATTTGCAAAAGTGGATCCACTAGCTAGGTCATTTAATACAATCCTATGGGGGCACATAGTTTGGGACTAGAGGTTACTTCTAGAGACTACCCTATTTGAGCCTCCACCTCAAGCTCTCTCGGTGCTAAGTCTAAATCCCAACGGAGTAGATTCAAGATCAAAACATAGAATAGGTCCTTAAACATAATTCAACATAGAAGAGAATACCTTTCACCAATATGAATTTATTTGTGAGAAATACCTTTCACAATCATGATCATCATAGTAAGTAAGAAATCCTTTCACAATAGTATTGATACTTTCCTTTCAAATAATCCCCAAATAATTTATAATCATTTCATAAAACATGCATACCTTCAAAATTCATAATTCATATTTCATGGGTTCATCATAGGATAATGGTTGAAAAGCATATTTTAGGCATGATAAATGCAATTTCAACTAAATATCATATATTAACATCATATAATGCATTAGAAGACTTTATCAATCATAATAAATCATCATCAGCTGAAACCCACATTTATGGAATTGAAACCCTAATTTGATAATTTGAAATTGGGAAGTTGAAATCCTTGGGGACCGCATGGAGGAAATGACTCCATGGGTGAATACACACATACCTTGATCCTGTGAGCCCAAAATAATGGAGAATTGAAAACTATAATGGAAACCTAGCTCTTCTTCTTCTTCTTCCTCCTTAGCCTTGAGAGAATTTGGGGAGTGGATTTGGGGAATTTAGGAGAATGAATATAAAATGATAAAATTGGGGGCTTAAAACGTTATATAGGGCTTAGTGTAGAAGGTAAAATGACATACTTTTGATTTAAAATAATTAGGAAAAAGACCCAAAAAACCTTTAGAAATAATTGCCGACTCAACGTACGGTTCCGACCTACGTACATTAGATCTTTCTATTGTTCATACTGGTCAACTATAGACAAAGTACTAGGACCATGATTTCACCTATCTTTTGATAGAACATTTCTACGGTTCATAGGTCTTTCTACAGTCCGTAAAAACCAACCATAGAAACCAATTTTTATCCTTAAAATTTCACTAAGTCTAAAACTCATCAACGAGACCTATCTATGACTCATACATGGATTGCCGGACTGTCCTGGTGAATTGTACTAAGGTTAATGAGGCTTGTTTTGAAAATAATATTTTCCCCCTTCCTACGGTTGGCATCTACGGCCCGTAGAAACTTTCATGGCCCGTTGATGGGACCCGTAAAATCATACTTCAGTCAAAAATTTCTTTTTTTCTTTTTTCGAATTTTGATGTGGTATACCTATTCATGATTGCAACAAGAAAATTAGCTAGAAGTCTAAATAGTTTGTACGAGGATGAGAAATTTAAGAGAAATGATTTGCCTAAGTGGATCCCAAAGAGCAAATATTTATCTTTTAATGATAGTACTATTATTTTCTATTAAAGGGATAGGATTTTTGTGATTAAAATTGGTGAGGGATTTTTTTAGGTGGATAAGAACAGACTAAATTTATAACTCATATTAATTTCATTTTAATTCCTAAAATGGATAATGTGCAAGATTTAACAGACTTGAAGTCTATCGGTCATGGTATTTTCATTAATAAGGTAATTTCTAGACTGCTTCATAAGAGATTAGTTGAAATTCTTTAATCTATAAATTTTTAGAACCAAACTGATTTTATCAAGCAGAAGCATCACTGAAAATGTCTTATTAGACCAAGAAATAATTAGGAATATAAATCTAAAAACAAGAATATCAATGGGATGGTGAAACTAGATATAACAAAGGCATAAGATAGAATGTCTTGGACCTTTTTTTTATTAAATTCCTAAGAAAACTTTAATCTCCAAAACTGATAATTGACATAGTGTGTAGACTACTTTCAAACAATTGATACTCAATACTGATTAATAGACATTCTCGTGACTTTTTTCATTCATCTAGCAAATTTAAGTGGAGATTCCACTTTCACCAACCCTATTTATTATTGCAGCAGAGATATTAGCTAGAGGTTTAAATAGTTTGTACAAGGATGAGAATTTTAAGATATATGATTTGTCTAAGTAGAGCCCAAAGATGAATTATTTTTCTCATGATGATGGTACTATTAATTTCTGTTCAAGGGATAGGATTTATGTTATTAAAATAATGAGGGTGTTGAGATATTATGAGAACATCTCATGGTAACAAATCAATAAATTCAAAAATTATTTTTATTTACATGATAAGACTCCACTCATAGTAACAATAAAGCTGAGAAGACTCACAAGAATCGAGAAAGACAACTTTCCTTTCATATACTGTGCAATGTAATGACCCTTCCTATCATTATAGCTAAACCAATTGTGAAAGAATTTGAGTTAGAAAACCTTAAAGTAGTGAGTTAGAAATTTTAGGCTAGACCAGTCTCAACAAAATCTAAGTAAAGTGAGGTCTGGGGTAATACAGGAAAGAATTGGGTAAAATATCTAAGCTTGAGTTGATTTTTGTATTAGCTAAGACATTAATAAACCGTAGGGCTTTGCAGAATATAATTCAGGTGAGTAGAACTCCCAATATTAAACTTGACATGAATGAATTAGCTTAGAACGTTAAAGTTTGAAGGTGTATTGCAAAATAGAGACTTTTGGGAAGAACTTTGAGTTTATGTCGCATGCAAGAAGCTATAGCGGGTGATGCCACTATGGTGTTGCTGCTATAGCGGGTGATGCCACCATGCCACTAGGTAAGTAATTCACTCCCTTTATTTAGCAATTCAATTCTTAAGCCTTAGAATTTGTGGTAGAAATCTTAGGGGAGGGTTTTGTGTGATTTAATGGTGAAAAAATCTTGGTTTATGGTGGGATAATCCTGAGAATGGCATGGTGTTAGGATTAAGTTATTTTCCGGGTATAATTAGACCATGTTGGGTCAATTTTATGTTATATCGTTATTTGTTTATGATGAGTCTGAGATTTTGAATCATTTAAGGCTTTGATTTGATAGTATAAGTGTCCTCAAATGCCCATTTGTGCTCTAAATTGATATTAAAGTGTTGATTTGCAGCTATGGAGGCTAAGGAGTAAGGCAAGGACACTACCAGGCAAAAAGGAACAAACAAGCTGAAGAAAAGTGATCCTGGTGATCGCCAAGACCACTCTGCGAACCGCCGAGTGGCTCTTTAGCTCGCCCAAAGTTACAGTACGCCACTCCTGAGATGATAGAAATTAGGTGAGGAACATTACCTATTGGCGAATCGCCGATTGGATCGGCGAAGAGGGATTGGTCCGCCGAAGTTTACAAGACCATCAGTGAGGCTGCAAGCAGAACGACGATTAAAAGGAGAAAATGTGAATCGCGGAACCGAGTAGCGACCCCGACACAGACCGCCGAAACTTATAGTGTGAAATGGATGAAAACTTGAGCTAAGAGGGCAATGAATAGGAGCATTTGGCGATTCACCGATTGGTCGGTGAAGCCCGACTTAATTCGCCGAATCACCCCAAGGGCGAGATTTTGAAAGAGTATAAATTGACTTTTTAAAAAGAGAGAAGGCATAAAAACATTGTGAAAACTCAGACTTAGAACGAAAACACTGATCTTGTTGGTTTTTGAAGCAATTTTCAAGTAAATTTCGAGTGGGTTTTGTAACTGAAGCTAAATTTACTCATTTTAAGGTTTTGGAAATCAATACCCAACTATGGAGCATGTAATAGGTATTGAATTTTTACTTTTTATGATGACTAGCTAAAACCCCATTCTTGGAGGTTTGACCATGTGATTAATTGCTTAATTTAGCTGATGGGTGTTAGAAATTATTGATTGTTTTGCTAATTCAAAGTGGGTCTGATTTATTGCTACTGTTATTTTTGCTGTATTGAATGTTTATTTCATTGTTACTAGTATTTTATGCTTGCTTGAGAGAGAAGTTTAAAACCAAAAGGAAACAAAGGTTAGGGGTACAAGTCTCCCCCCTATCTATTTTGAGGTGGTTCAGCAGGTGTTAGGTTTTTTGATTTGATTGGCAGGTGTTGGAGCTACAGTTGTTCCTGTTACTTAGGTTCCAGGTACTCATCCTATTCTACTACAACCCTTTGAATAAATGAAGCTTCATGCAAAAATGCCTTTTCCCGTTCATTACTAGGTCTCACTAAGACTAGAACTAAGCATGAGTTGTTAACTAAGTTTCTGAAACTGAAGCCTTCAGTGTTCTATGATACATAGAATGAGGATGCTTTTGAGTTCATTTTGGACGGTTATGAGACACTGCACAAATTGGGTATTGTACATCAACATGTGGTAGAGCTTGATTCCATCCAATTGTAAGGTGATGCCAAGTAGTGGTGGAGGCTTATGTGGAGTGTCATTTATCAGTTCTCCCTCCATTGACGTGGACTCAGTTCTATGCTATGTTTCTTGAAAAATATTTACCCCGAACTTTCCGGGATCGTAAGAAGGATGAATTTCTTGCTCTTGAATAGGATAACATGTCTGTAGAAGCATATGAGGCTAAGTTCTATGTGTTGTCTCTCTACGGTACTCAACTTGTGATCACTGATGAGGAAAGTATTTGCCTTTATGTGAAGGGACTGAACATATATTTGTTCAGGTCTTATTTGTGCACATTACTTTTTCAAGAAAGACCTTCAATGAGGTAATTGGCTATATGAAAAAATTGGAAGGAGTTAGGTAGGTTGGGCAGGCTAGAGAATTGTCTAAGAGGTCTGAGAATGTGGGCAACTTCAGTGATTCCTATTCCAAGGTTCCCAGTCAGCAAGTGTATTCATTTCTTCCAATTCATTCAGCTTTATACCAACTTCTATGAGTTGTTATTTTGGTGTCAAACAATAGTCTCTAGCTCAGGGTAGTAAAAGAGCTTCTTATTCTTCAGCCAGCAAGCCCTAACTTAACCGAGGATGTTTAAACTATGGTGATATGGGTTATTTAAAGAGGGAATACCCTCATAAACCGGCAAGTAACCTGGTACAACAACAAGCTAGAGTTGTAGTTCTAGCAGGTGGAGGTGGTACTAGCAAAGGACACTCATAGGGTGGGCGAGGTAATAATCAAGGAAGTCATGGGGCAGAGTAAATGGTAATGTTTGGAGGAGAGTGACATATCCATGTAGAGGGGTTGGTCGGAATGATGACAGAGCTCAGTGTTAGGCCTTTTTGGGTAGGCCAAAAGTCGAGGCATCTGACGCTGTTATAAGAAGTATTATTCTTTTTTGTGATCGGATGGCTCCTATCTTTTTATTTAATCCGAGTTCTAATTATTTATATGTATCTATTAAATTTGCATTGGGACTTGACTTGCAGTAACCAAGGACTCTTCTTGCTTTGTGATGTTCATAGTTCTTTAGACTTGGGTAGATTTGGACATTTTTTATATGCTAGATTTTGATGTGATCTTGGGTATGACTTGGTTGTTTCCTTATCATGTTGTATTGAATTGTAATTCTAAGACAATAACTCTAGAGATTCCGGGTAAGGATAATGTCATGCGCCAAAATCAAGGCCACAACTGACACCTAATGCCAAAACTTAGGCTAGAGTCGACCGTGCTAAACCATTTGCTAATAGCGCATAGTAGCCACACAAAGTGAAGAAAACAAATGAGTATATCTTAGCTTAAAAATAAGCCCATGTCCAGCAAGGCCCCTGTCAATAGATCTATAAAGGAAACAATTATTCCCAACAGTTTATATAAAGAAATAGCTAGCTAGCAAACAAGTCCTATTTGGGCCGTTAAGGACACCATGATATCTAGGGAAAGGTAAACTCTACATGGGCCACCAAAGCCACCATGATCTCTGTACAAAAGCTGAAAATAGCTAGGTTGCACAACAATATACCAAACAACCATCAAACTTCAGCCAACCAACAAACAAGCCCAACAAGGCCAATAACGTGGCTATACAACTCCCCACACTAGTCTGCAAGCTTCTAAGAGTAATAAATCATTGTTGGTATAAGGCCCCAAACTACCCAAAACTATATACAACAAAAGTCAACAAGCCTCCAAACTTTGGCAGCTATGGAAGAAAAGGGCTAGCCAACATGCTGGAACTTAACTGTGCTGCTGGGGAGGTCTACCGAGTCGTCTGTCAGGACCTGCAGGCATGAATGTAGAACCCCAGGCAATGGCACTACCACAAAAATAATTTTTAGCAACAATAAATAGACACATTAATAGAGAGTGCTCAAGCTTTTACTGGCATTAGTTAAGTGCCATTAGATCCAATATCGCTAAAGGCTTTAGGGACATATACAAAGAGTGCTAATTGCCGCTAAAACTACATATTTAGCGGTAATTGAGCTATTGCCATTAATTTATTACTGCTAAAGATCATTTTTAATGTAGTGTGGGACATTAGTACGAAATAATATACAGAGTATGAAAGGCAATAGACTACTAAAAGTAATTCGATAAGGAAACCCAGAGTAAGATAAGCATATTGGCCTTCTCCTGAATCTAAACATACAAAAGTAATCAAACAACAACCTAACCAAGCCCCCATATGCCTGACAGGTACAAGAAACAAAC
Source organism: Solanum etuberosum (assembly GCA_029582245.1). Taxonomy (NCBI): domain Eukaryota; kingdom Viridiplantae; phylum Streptophyta; class Magnoliopsida; order Solanales; family Solanaceae; genus Solanum; species Solanum etuberosum. The sequence continues at coordinate 16,087 of JAJONR010001747.1, forward strand.
AAGACAACCTACCCAGGCCCCCACAAGCCTAGAAGGTGACAATTCAATCCATACACCCCTATTGGTAGTCCATTAGCCCCATTGGTAGTCACATAGTCCTCTTAAGCATCAATATAGCCCCGGAGGCAGTCACATAGGCTTCTTAGGCATCAATATAGCCCCGTAGACAATCACATATCCCTCTTAGACCTCCATATAGTAATGTAAGCATAAATGACATAGCCCTCATAGGCAACAATATAGCTCCATAGGCAAAGATCACAGAGCCGCGTCTAAACTAAATGGTGGGCAAGGGTCCATAAAGGTAAGTAATTCACTCCCGTAACTTAACAATTCAATTCTTAAGCCTTACAATTTATTGTGGCAACTTAGAGGAGACTTTTGTGTTTAAGTAATTCCCTCCCCCAAATTTATCCATATGATACTCAAAGCATAACTCCAGGATAATTCATGGTCATTTTACCCAAAATAGGGATTTTCCATCATGAAATCAAGTCAAAGACCTCCTCCAAGAGTAATCTCCTAGATTTTAAGGCTTCAGAATCAGATTACAAGGTTAGGGAGTAATAGACTTACCTTTATCGATAAATTCCGTGGAAAAAAGAGTGCAAACATCCCTAAATAACTCTTATCAATTCCAAGAACTATAATGCAGAAAATAAGAAGTTTTTAGAATTTTTCTACATAAAATCTTGCACCGCTATGGCGTCTGCATAGGGCTTCTATAGCGGACTGTGCAAACTTTAGAGACTCGAAATCCGTGAATATCTAATTTTTCACAACATACCTCCTTCCCTTGACGTCCCGAACTATTCCTTCACACCAAATTTGATTTCAAAAGTTTTACTCAACCAAATTTGATTCTATGAAGCCCTACAGGTTCCTTAATGTCTTGGATACAAAAAAATTCAACCAATCGTAAATACTATACCCCACCCATTACCGGATGGTCCTAGACCGCACCTAAATCAGATCTAAAAATTTTGAGTCATTACTTGGAATGTTTTTCGACCTTAATTCTTTCACCATTGGCCTAGTCATAATGACTGGGATGGATCATTACATATAAGATTCTTTAGGTACACCTTTCTCATACTATTACTTAAATGACATTTAGATTCCTCTATAGGATTGTGGATGAGTAATGCATTTATACTCATTTGAGGCTTTTTTAGTTTAACAATTAGTGTCCTCAATGCCTAATTATGTCCTGTTCTAATGATATTTGGATGATTTGCAACTAAGAAGGCTAAAGGACAAGACAATGATGAATATATGAAAAACAGACCAAAAACATTAAAAGGAGTACAAACTCCCAACTGGTAGGGTCCTAACCAAAAGAGTGGATTTCTCAAGTGGCGTGACCTCGCCCAAAGTGATAGTGCTCACACTAGAAAATATTCAAGGCATGTCGGTGAACTGAAAATGAAACTGCAACTCACTAAGTTAAAAAGTCAGACTAGAAGACCCTCGCTGGAGGTGATAAAACTTTAAGGAAGAGTTAAGGCTTATAAGGCAAATAAAGGTGGTAATCAGTGATTCACCGCACATGAATGGTAGACTCGATCGAGTCCACCAATTGAGGTTCAAACGCCTGAAGCCTAAAGTAAATGAAGGGCGAGTTAAGGAACAAACAAAGATTCACCGAATATGTTTGGCAAGTCCTACTAATGTCGCCAAGTTGATCACGCATTGAATTTTGAGCCAAATTTTGGAATACTATAAATAGACTAAAGGAGAGAGAAAATGTGTAAGATTTTGGAAAAGAATTGCAGTTCCTAATTTTGTATGAGTTTTGGCGAATCAACTTTTAAACTCTTAGAAAAATATTCTTATTTTTTGGGGTTTTCAATACAATCTTGTATTGACGATTGAAGGTTCAAATTGAAGTGGGTCTTGAAGATTATTGCATAGTTTCAACTCCCCATTGACTGAAATCATAATGGGTATGTTTTATTTTCTTTTTAGGATACTCTGCTAAAACTTCAATCTAGGGGTGTGATTATGGGATTGGATGTTGATTTATTGTAGTGGGTTTTGTGTCTTGCTCTAATTTATTATTGTAGATTCATGGATTTAATCTAACTAACATGCGTTAAATTCATGGGTTAAGGTTGTAAACTTAATCGTAGCATAGATCCTCGATTGATGATCAAAAGAGATTAATTGAGGTGGTTAATTAGTGTAATGCTTGTAATTCAGATTTGTTTACTATAGTTTGCTTGCAAGAGAAATTGTGGTTCAATTCTAGTTGCCCAGATTTTGCCTGAAACAGAGATTCTAGTAAGGTATTGGGTTGATTTGTGATTCACATAGATAAGACCGAAAGGAGATTCTATGATTTAATGTTATGATATCGAAAGAATATAAGTATTATCTAAGATTGCCCAGCCTATCCATGATTATACAGAGATATTGAGCAATCACAATTACCCCTACTTGACATTGATACAAATTCCCACACCCCTAGATCATCTTTTACTTGTTTGAAATTTTAATTTTAATTTTAATGTGTTAGTTTATATCAAAACCTTTTTCGTAAATTTGATGGAATCATCCACCCATTTCTCTTAATAGCTATAAATATTTTGATTTACAATCTAAATTTCCTAATAGAATACATTGCATTATATCACTCTCTATAAGATTCGACCCCGACTCTTAGTTAGGTATTTTTTGAACGAAGACCACTAAATCTCTTACTTGTTTTGAGGATAATTTGAGCATTATAAAAAATAGTGTCATTGCTGGGGAGTTATGGTTAAGAATTTCATTTGTGAAATTAGTTTGTAAATTTGTTTAGTTGTAATAGTTGTTGCTTGGTGTTGTTTTTGCCAATTTTCATGTATGAACATGAGTGATAATGGTAGTGATGATACTAGTCAGTACGGGCAAAATGATCATATGGGTGACTTGAACAACAAGCACATGAATATCGTTGAGACCAGTGGAGAAACTGGTTACCTCTTCAATAGGGAGAGCATTGTTTCACGTAACCGGAACAATGCAACAACTGCTCCAAATGAGACCAATGATTGGCGGTCTAGCTCGTAAAGATCCTTATGAACACCTTCAAAACTTTGTGGATATTTATAGGTCGTTCATCTTCAAGAACATCTCACAAGAATCTATTCAGCTGATATTTTTCTCATTCTCCTTAATGGGGCTACTAGATGGTTGGCTGAGTTGCCGAATGGTTCTACTACTTCTTGGGAGGAGTTAACCAAAGAATTCTTAGAGAGATTCTTTCCTCCCCAAAAAATGGTAAGTCTTAGGGACCACATCCAGAATTTCAAAAGAGTGGGTGGTGAACCTCTTCATGAAACATGGTTGCGGTTTCGAAAGTTGTTACTACAATGTCAAACACATGGTATCTTGGACAATTTGTTGCTGCAATACTTTTATTGCACCCTTGATTCAGTCAACAAAGTCTTGGCTAACCAATTTATTCAAGGTGGGCTGATGCGACAACGGTTCGAAGTAGCAACAATATTGCTAGATGATATGGAAAAAGTAAACCGAGCATAGCATACTAGAGATGATCAAGTATCTTCTCAACAATGGGGCATGAGCAAGGAACAAATAGAAAAGGATCATGAGCGCAATGAAAACATGGAAAAATGAAGACCCAACTTGACTTGATGTCTAAACATGTCATGGGAGGTGTACTTAAAGTAGTGAATGCGGTTTGTACAAGCATTGTATAATGCCTAGAGGATGCCAAATTTGAGGCATTATATAATGAAGAGGTACGATTCTTGGAAAATCAAAACGGGGGTTTCTTAGCCAAACTACCCTAGGCTGGGTGGGAACCAAGGTTGGAACAAGGATCGAGACAATGGTTGGAGAGACTGGAGAGATCGAGGTCCCAATTAAAGAGATAGAGATGTTGAAAGAGATAGGCATTTCCCACCTCACGATCATTCCAAACCAAAGGAACCAACTGGACCGGAGGGAAACCGCACTGATAAAATGCTCACAAGGATATTCAACAAGGTTGAAGGGTCCGACAAGGTTTTGAAGGATTTGAAAAATGACTTCTACACCTTAATCAAAATGGGTACTTCTCATTTTGTGTCAATTAAATAACTACAGACTCGACAATGTCAAATCTCTACCCATCTCAATCCAAGGTAAAAGGAAACGTTGCCTAATGACATGATCCCAAATCCCAAAAATGATTGTTGATGGTAAGGACTATGTCGTGCCACGACATTAAATAAGGTGCTTCTTGGGAGGAAAGCCAAGTTTATTTTACTGCTTTCAATAACGTGTGTTGTGAGTATAGGTTGAAAAGAAGTTGAGAAGGATGTAAAAGGCGATGCAAGTACCCAATCGGTAATGTGCCGAAATGATTGGGCGGACATCTTCATGTTCACCTTTTGAGCCAAGTATTTTGGGAAATGGTACTATCAACTTTGGTGAACAAGGACTCAATCGGTGATTCACTAAATGACATTAGGTGAACTTCATCGAGTCCGCCGACTTGAACATCAATTTTGGTATTTGTTCAAGCCTCTTTGTTGAGCTGAAGCTCCTTTGATGATTCGCCGAACACATTCCGTGACGTTAGTCACAGTCAGTCGAGAGTACCTGAAATAAAAAGCCAAGAGTCTTTTCAAGTTTCAAAAAGCAACCTTTCATATTTTTGAGATCTTTCACTTCCTAAACTCCAGGTACCCATATTTATTTTTGTGTGTCCTCATTTGCATGGATTTACTTGCATGAAGTTCATTTTGGTGTGTTATTCTTGATCCCAGGACCTTCTCCATTGATTTTTGGTTGATTTTCGATACTTTCATCAATATTTTTTATTAAACCTAATGTTTATGATATGGGTCTTGTGTTATATTATTGTTGTGATGTTTAATTTGCTTGGGTGTTGCTAAATGCTTCTGATTGAACTATACACATATCTTAAGATAGATGAAATTGTGCCTGAAATTGTGTAACTTGAATGTGAAGGTTGATTGTTGCAATTGAGTCACTATTACTTATAGGTCTTGATTGGTTATGAGTTGGGTGAAGTCTGATTAGCCTAATGTTACCTTGAAGACTTGTATTTTCCTAATGATAGATAGAGTGACGACTTTCTTAAGGGAAAATCGTCAATTCGGGTAATAGTTTGTGAAATTTAGGGGAAGTCTTAGTAGTACCCATGGGTAAAATAGAATGTGGGTAGATTGTAAAACTGATTGGGTAATGGGTATTGTTACATGTTAGTGTTAAAATTCATGAAATAAAGGCATTGGGCTGAAATTACCTGTTCGGCGAGCTTGTCTTAGCTCGCGGAGGTAATTAGGTGAATCACTAAGGAAGCCCCAATTGCCTTTTGAACTTGAATATGTGACCTTGGTAATTTCCCATTCGACGAACTTGTCTTAGCTATCCGAAACAAACTCGATGGATCACTAAGTTGGAGATGACTCCGCCCTTATGCTTGAGTAAAATTCAAATGTGGTCTATCAACTTTGGTGAGCTCACCTGAGCTCGCCTATCCTGTTAGGTGAATCACCTTCCTAGTCGGCGAGCCTCAAAACTAATTGTGAATTATGTTTGATTTTGACTGACCTTCACCCGATCTTTGATTTTAAATGTTGTGCCTTGCAGGAAATGGTTAGATAAAAAGGCAAGAGAATTGTGTCCTCTGATTTTAAGAGAGACACACCTGTTGCTCCCCCTCCAAAGAAGAACAAGGGGATCACAATTAATGAGCCCTCTAAGGCTCCGTAATAACAAGCCACTTTGCACTCTTCTACGTGTGTGGTTGAACAACCCAAGAAGATTATTGCAAGAAAAAGGATGGAAATCCGGTCCAAATTGGCACAAACTACTCAGGCTCAGTCACCTGCCTCCAAAATTCTCTCTATCATAGCTCCAAGAGCCCTAATAGGCTCAAAGCGGCTGTAGAACACACTATTCTCTAGGAGAGATAACTCTCCACATATGGGATTATGAGCGACAACCCTGACATCTGAGAGAATCATATTTCATGGGTTTGAGAGGTTCAGAAGAGCCCCACTGCATGGGTGAGGGAATTCTACCAGGCCTATGCAAAGGCCTTACCTAAGAAAATAAAAGGCACAGTTTGGAAGCCTTTGGAAGGGGTTGAAGTTTGCGAGAAGATGGTACCATGCCACGTGGTTAAAATAAATCAAATATTAGGTACCAAGGGTGACAGAGCTGATTACTACAAGCTCCGTATGAAACAAGGCCTAGATATACTCAAAGGGTGGCTGGCACCCCTTATTTTAGACATTACTCCTCTGTGTATGGTTGACAGAGTGAGAATCAATAAGAAGGATATGGACATCACCTCTCGGTACTGGTGTAACTTCATTAGTAACAACTTTATTTCTTCCCAAAATGAGTGCATCCTCTGACATTCGAAGGTCTTCTTAGTTAGTAGCATAATTGACCAAACAGAGATCGATGCCGTCAGGAATAGACCTCTCTCCCCTTCCCTTTTTTGGTCACACAATTGTGTGGGCCTGCGGGAGTGCCTTATTGAGAGAGGACAAATGTCAGGATCACCCTCGCCTCCTCCAATGATATTTAGAGGATTGAGGTAGATTATTTGAGAGATGATGCGATGAGGAGAAAGCCACCACCATCAGACACTACCCCTGTGGTAGATCCCATTTCCTTGAGGCAGATACTGCTCGGCCCGGTCCTTCTGTGGAGCCATCAGGTACCACTCAGCCTTCATCTGTACCTTCTACCTCCACATCTCCTGCACCTGCCCCCTTATCATGACATCCCTTGACACTGTCATTGATCTACCAAATAGGCAACCTTGCCCATTCGGCAAATGTGAGAGCATCTAGGTTAGAGAATGGGATGCCCATGTTTGTTGAGAGGGTTGTCGAGAATGTATTACTTCCGGTGGAGGGACAGATGGTGCATTTCCAGAACACCTTATCATCATATGGGAGAGGTTAGACAACCTCACTGCTAGGATGGAGGCGAGGGAGAAGAGCGAGGGTACCCTCATTGAGTTAACTAAGATGAGGGGACAGATCAATACTCTGAGACCAGATGTGGACTAACTAAGCTCCACCAATATTTTTATGCTTTGGGGTGATGTCCCCTTACCTGATGTGCCTGAGGTAGTCCCTTCTTTCCAAACGAGAGTAGATGCACCTAGCGGTGTGGCCGAGCATCCTGTTGATGGTACTGATGAGGCTGGTGATGAGGAGAAAGAGGAGACTATTGAGGATGAGTTCATGCGAGAGGATGAGCGGTAGACTGTTGAGACGCTGACAGAGTTGTAGGCTATATAGGAGACGATAGTGCATGCCATGTTTGAGAGATCTCGTTTGGATACTACAATAGTGGGCACTATAGAGTTTCTTCAGACTCCACCATTCCTTCTATAGATCTTTCGGGCACTAATGCCCCCATTGATACTATCCTGTTGACTGTTGCTCCTATTTTGTCGCGCATTGATCCCTGAGATGATTCCATCCCTTTCAAGACTCCCGATAAGAGCACTTCCCAGGCATAACCTGTTAGGGGGATCTTTATATCACTTCTCTCTCGTACTTATATTTTTATCGCATTGAGGACACTGTTATTTTATTTTGGTGGGGTGAGGGAACTTGTACATATATTCCCCTTTTTATTATATTTTATTATTTTCAAGTTTATTATTGAGACATTTGTAATATTTTGATATTTAGAGTTATGGTTATAATATTTGATTGTTTGATTCATTTTTTTTCTCTCTCTCTCTACTCTTTAACCTATGAGTTAGGTAGTTGTTAAAATGCTTTATTTTTCATCATCGATATTCGAGGATCGATTGTGTTCAATATTGATATCTTAGATAGTGTTGGCATAATACATCAGAAGTTGGAAATTCAAAAAGGAAAGAAAAATGCAGAATTTCCCCTGAAGCAGTGGTCTACAAGTCCAACCTACAGACCATAGGAAGTCCAACTGGTTGTAGGAAGTGAACTGTAGAACCCATAGTTGGGTTATGTAATTTTATACTTCTGAAGTTTGACCTACGGATGAACAGGATGAATCGTAGGTGACTTTCATAGAAGGGATTCAGAGATTTGATTCAGGATCTCAATTCCACCGAATGATTTGATGGGTTGTCATTTGGTCTACGGGTCGTAAGATGGGTCTCGTTAAAAAGGTTTAGACTTGGTGAGATTTTTTACTAAAAGTTGAGTTCTATGGATGGGGTCTACTATAACACCTCAGATATGGATAATAAGGAAAATGTAGTTTTTGGGCTGATGTTTGTGTCTATGGGTTTAAGGACCGTAGAAGCTTCTACGGGCCGTAGGTGGCAATTTTAGGTAAAGGAAAAATGAAATTTTCAAAACAAGTCCCAACACCCTTTTTACGGTTTAACAGGATGGTCTGTCGTCCCTCTTACAAGTTGTAGGTAGGTCTCGTATGTCACCCCCAGACTTAGTGAAATTTTATTGCTCAAAGTTGGGTTCTATGGATGGCATGTACGGACCTTAGGAAGAACTACGAACTGTACATTAGATCCATCAAAAGTGGGTCAATTTTAAGGTCCCAGTAACCCATCCACAATTGACCTGTAGCTCCTCAAGTTCCGGTCGACCCGTTTGCCGAGCATGTGACTAATGCGGAGTTTAGGCTGATTTTCAAGTGTTGGCTCAACCCATGACGGCTCAAGCCAATAGGGAGGTTGTGGTCCTCGTGAACCCAATTATGGGTACGACAACAATTAGAGTGAGAGACTTCACTAAAATGAATCCTCCGAAGTTTCATGCTTCCAAGGGTGAGGAAGATCATCAAGAGTTCATTGATGAGGTGTATAAGGTGTTAATGATCATGGGAGTGATTATGGTGGAAAAGGCAAAATTGCCCGCTTATCAACTTAAGGGCGTTGCTCAAGTTTGGTTCAACAAATGGAAGGAGGAGAGGGCGGTTGATGTGGGTCCCCTTGATTGGGGGAAGTTTAAGGTTGCATTCCTTGATAGTTTCTTTCCCCTTGAGATGAGGGAGGCAAAGGTACTTGAATTCATCAACATTCGTCAAGGAAACATGAGTGTGAAAGAGTATGCCTTGAAGTTCACACAATTGTCTCGATAAGCTCCTACTATGATTGCCGATCCTTGGGTATGGATGAGTAAGTTTGTTTCTGGAGTGTCCGAGATGGTGGTAAAAGAATGTCGTACTTCCATACTTATCAATGATATGGACATTTCTCGTCTGATGGTTCATGCTCTACAAATCAAAAGAGAAAAATCTGAAGGAAAGTTCTAGAGAGGCAATGAGGGCCAAGACCGGTGATGGTGACTTTTCACATTCGAGGTCCGATGGAAATGGTCATTCTAAATTTAAACAAAGGTTTTCCGGTCAAGGTTCCTCCAATGCTCCGGCTTCTAAACTCAAAAAAGATAGGGTGTATAATCCTAAACCTCAAGGAGGAAATAGTGGTGGATCTTTGTTGTCTACCTGTGCTAGTGTCACGACCCAGAGGCACCCCCTAGATGTAACATGGCATACAAGACCCCGAGAGGCCTCATATAAGCCACTTAGCTTTCATAGTCAAGATAATAGAAAATCGATAAGATTTAAAACATTTCAAACATAACCAAAGTTTTATAAAACAAAGCGGAAGTCTAATACACTTGTCTCAAACCCATCTAATACAATAAAATCTTGGGACACAACCCATACAACATTGTTCAAAATTTAAATGAAAAGAACCTAAAGAAAGTAGTGGCCCGATCCTCAGACGAATGAGGACTCACCAATCTTCAAATTTTCTTCTAGTATAGATCCTAGCAACGAGGATGAGAGTCGGAAACACTTGACCCTACATTTTGATAAGAAATGTAGGCAAGAGTATGCGTTAGTACAAGAATCTACTAAATATGATAACTTGCAAAAACATAACATAAGAGTTAGATAACATAAGTCATAAAGCATAATCAATGCACATAATAGGTCATCACAACATGTAGGGAGTACTTCTTGAAGTATCCTCAATTCATCCTTAGTCAAGACATGGGTAACCACCACTAGTCTTACTCATCATGGAAGGCAAACTCAAGCAACAATCCAATCTCATAACCTATCATACATATCCTAGCTTATCTTTTAAAGACATCGGGAATCGCCTTTGAGAGAACCCTTTTAAATTTGGGGAAATTTGGGGTAAAACTCTTATATTGGTCTTTAGGTGAAGGGTAAAATGACATGGTATTTAATTATAATAATCTGAAAAGACCCAGAAGTCCCTGACTTAAAAACTGAGATTGAGACCCGCTGAAGCTCACCAAGAGCCACTCGGTGACTCACCGAGTGAGCCTTTTGCTCGTCGAAAATTACAGTGAGTCGGCTCTTGGACCAAGTCAATTAGGCGATGGGGGATTCATTTTGGAGATTCGCCGAATGGAACGGCGAGTTCGATCCAGCTCGCCTAAAGGTCCAGAACAGTGGACTCAAAAATTAATTCAAAAAGGCGAGGTGGGTCTACTCGGCGGATCGCTGAGTCATTCGGCATCCTCGAGCTACTTTGCCGAATGGCTACGAAACGAATATATTTCCCTTTTCTGAATCCGAGGTGTTACATTAACTCCCCCTTGGGAACATTCGTCCTCGAATGGTATTGTAATCATCTTATGAAAGAAAAGACTCAAAACTAGCAGCCCATCATGCATGCAATCACATAAATGCACCTATCCGAGGAGGAAACATCAACTCCAAGCTAAAGCATGTTCAAAACATCATATCATGTAGTCTATATGCAATTCATACTCAAATACACATAAACATATAGAAATCAATCAAGTTGACTCATTTTCTCAACTTAAGCTTTTCATGAACATGCATAAAATGAGGAATCCTGGGAATATCTAAGACACATGACACCAAAACAAAGAGTAAACCATGAGGAATTCAATACCTCAAGCTAGTATAGGAGTAGAAGGAAAATGATGAGGATATCGGAACATCATATCGGCCTCGGCCTCCCAAGTAGCACCCTAAACTAATTGATTCCTCCACAACCCTTTCATGGAAGCAACTTATTTTTTTTCTCAACTTCTTGACTTGCCGATCTAAAATCTCAACCAGAACTTCTTCATAAAAAAGCTTCTCCTTAACTCCCAAACCTTCTAAGGGAACTATATATGTCGGATCTCCAACACATTTCTTTAACATAGAGACATGGAAAACTGGATGCACCGATGCCAACTCATTAGGCAATTCAAGTTCAAAAGAAAACTTACCAACACGTCTCAAAATCTTATATAGGCCTACATAATGTGGACTAAGTTTCCCCTTCTTACCAAATCTCATCACACCCTTCATAGGTGAGATTTTCAAGTAAACCCAATCATTTACCTCAAACTCTAGGTCTCTTCTTTTAATATCGGCATAGGAATATTGTCGACTTTGGGCTATTCTCAACCTTTCTCTAATAAGTCGGACTTTCTCCATAGCCTCATGAACTAACTCGGGTCCTATCAAGGCAACTTCACCCACCTCAAACCAACCTATAGGAGATCTACACCTCCTTCCATAGAGAGCCTCAAATGGAGCCATACCAATACTGGAGTGACAACTATTATTATAGGCAAACTCAATCAAACGCAAATGGTCATCCCAATTACCCTTGAAGTCAATCACACAAGATCTCAACATATCTTCGGAAGTTTGGATAGTACGCTTCGCTTGCCCATCGGTTTGTGGATGAAAAGTCATGCTAAGCTTAACATGAGTACCAAGACCCGTTTAGAAAGATTTCCACATTTGAGAAGTAAATTGAGTACCTCGATCGGAGATAATAGACAAAGGCACTCCATACAACCTTACCATTTCCCTCAAATACAACTTAGAATAATCTTCCGCCGAATAAGAAACTTTGACAGGATTGAAATGAGCCGATTTCGTCATTCATTCTACTATAACCTAAATCGAATCATATTATCACCGGGTACGAGGCAACCCTACCATGAAGTCCATATTCAAATCTTCTCACTTCCAAGTAGGAATACTTATATCTTGGGACAATCCTCCCGATTTCTGATGTTCAACTTTCACTTGTTGACAATTAGGAAACTTAGCCACAAATCCCACAATATCCTTATTCATCACATTCCACCAATAGATCTCCAGCAAGTCACGATACATCTTAGTGGATCCCGGGTGAATGGAATATCGTGAGCTATGAGCTTCTGATAGAATCTGTTCCCTCAAGTCATCAACATTAGGAACACACAAACGACCTTTATATCTAAGCACACCATCTCCCCCTTGAGAGAAAGCCTCAACAGACTTTCTAAGAACCGCTTCTTTCAATTCTACTAAGTTTGGAACAAGAAATTTCTTGGCTTTCACAACCGTCAGGAAAGACAATTCTGAACCATTTTGAACCACAATACCACCCTTGGTGGAGTCCACTAACCGTACATCCATCCGGGCCAGTCTATGTACATTTCGTACCAATTTTCCCTTACCATCCTCTATGTGGGAAACACTACCCATTGATAATTGGCTAAGAGCATCCGCCACCACATTTGCCTTACAGGGGTATTAGAGAACGCTCATATCATAATCCTTAAGTAACTCAAGCCACCTTCTTTGGCAAAGATTCAGATCTTTCTGATTAAACACATATTGCAAACTCTTGTGGTCCGTAAACACATCTACATGCACACCGTATAAATAATGCCTCCAAATCATTAAGGCCAAAACAACCGCCGCTAGTTCAAGGTCATAGGTAGGATAATTTTTCTCATGAATCTTATGTTGTCTAGATGCATAGGCAATAACTTTCCCATTTTGCATAAGTACAATTCCTAACCCAATTCTCGAGGCATCACAATAAACAACAAATTCATAGTCCCTTCTGGTAAAGTCAACACCGGAGCGGAAGTAAGTCTATCCTTCAATTCATGAAAACTCTTCTCACATGTTTCGGACCATATGGACTTGGCCTTCTTTTGAGTCAAGGTTGTCAATGGAGAGGAAATGGAAGAAACCCCCTCAACAAACCTTCTGTAGTAACTAGCCAAACCCAAGGAACTTCTAATATTTGAAGGGGATAAAGGCCTAGGCCAACTTTTGACCGCATCTGTCTTCTTAGGATCTACCTCAATACCCTTACTTGAAATAATATGGCTAAGAAATGCTACAGACCTTAGCCAAAACTCACATTTGCTAAACTTTTCAAAGAGTTGTTGGTCCTTGAGAATTCGCAACACAATCGTCAAGTGATTGATATGATCATCCTCACTTCTCGAATAAATCAATATATCATTAATGAACACAATTACGAACATATCAAGGTATTGTCTAAACACTCTATTCATCAAATTCATAAACACCGCCGGAGCATTAGTCAAACCAAACGACATCACCAAAAAATCATAATGACCATACCGAGTTCTAAAAATGTTTTCGGAATATCATCATCCTTCACCCTCAATTGGTGATAACCCGACCTAAGGTCAATCTTAGAAAAGTAACTCGCTCCTTGGAATTGGTCAAATAAGTCATCTATTCTTGGAAGTGGATACTTATTCTTTATGGTCACCTTATTCAAATTCCGGTAGTCAATAAACATACGAAGTGAACCATCTTTCTTTGTAACAAATAAAACTGGAGCACCCCATGGAGAGATACTTGGTTGGATGATACCCTTATCCAACAAATATTTCAATTGCTCTTTTAATTCATTAAGTTCTACCGGAGTCATTCGGTAAGGGGGAATAAAAATAGGCTTCGTATATGGAAGAAGGTCAATACATAAGTCTATTTCCCTTTCTGGAAGAATACCGGGTAGATCATCTGGAACACTTTCAGAAACTCATTAGCAACGGGGACCGACTCAAGAGTAGGGGTTTCAGAATCCATATCCCTCACCTTAACTCGATGGTACATGCGACCCTTAGAAATAATCTTCCTAGACTTAAGACAAGAAATAAACCGACCTTTCGGCATAAAATTTCCCCCTTTCCACTCTAGAACAGGTTTATTCGGAAACTGAAATTTGACTACACGGGTTCTACAGTCAATAGAAGCATAACAAGAGTGCAGCCAATCCATACAAAGGATAACATCAAATCTAGCATATCAATCTCTACCAAATTAACAAAAGTGACTCTATGGGATAAGGAGAGGGGACCCTTTCTATAGACCCTCTTAGCCATAACAGAATCACCAACAGGAGTAGAGACAGAAAAAAGATCTAACAACACATTAGGAATCACATCAAATCTCATAACCACATATGGCGTCACAAAAGACAAGGCAGCACCACGATCAAGTAAAGCCTAAACATCTATTTGAAAGACTTTCAACATACTGGTAACCACATCGGGAGAACCCTCTTTTTCACCACGAGTCTGAAGTGCATAGAGTCTATTGTGCTTGGGAGCATTCGGACCCGAACCACTTGGACCGGATGAAGGATAGTGTTGAGCCCTACGAAGATTATCTCCTTCATTCTTAGGAACTGAAGGGAAATCTCTTATCTTGTGGTCCATCTTACCACAACCAAAACAAGCATTGGAACCCGCTAGACATTTGCCCACATGCTTTCTTCCACACTTAGCACAATTCGGCAATGAAGACCCATTACCACATCCTTGAGGTTTAGGGTTATACACCCTCTCTTTGTTGAACTTAGGATCATTGGAGGAACCTTGCCCAGAAAATCTTTGTCGAAACCTAGGACGACCATGTCCATCGGACCTTGCATGAGAGAAATTACCATCATCGATTTTAGCCCTCTTTGTCTCCCTAGACCTCTCCTTAAGTTTCTCGTCCTCAATTTATTGGGCATGGACCATGAGACGAGAAATGTCCATGTCATAGACAAACATAGCAGTACGACATTCTTTCACCACCAATTCGAACACACCTGAAACGAACTTGCTCATCTTTGCCCTAGAGTCGACAACTATAGAAGGAGCATACCTTTACAACTGTGTGAATCTCAAAGCATATTCTTTCACACTCATGTTCCCTTGTCGGAGATTAATAAACTCAAGAATTTTTTCCTCCCTCATCTCAAGAGGAAAGAACCTATCAAGGAAAGCAGACTTGAACCTTTCCCACTCTAGGGGACCCGCATCTTCCGATCTTGCTTCCTTCCATTGGTTGAATGAAATTTGAGCAACACCTTTCAGTTGATAAGTGGTTAATTCCGCCTTTTCCATCGGAGTCAGTCCTATAATAGCCAACACCTTGTAAACCTCATCAATGAACTCTTGAGGATCTTCCTCAACCTTAGAACCATAGAATTCCGGAGGATTCATCCTAGTGAAATCCCTCACTCTAGATGCCGTCGTACCCACATTTGGGTTCACGGGGACCACAACCTCCCTATTGGATTGGGCCGTCATGGCTTGAGACAAAACTTGAAAAGCAGTCCTAAACTCCGCATTAGTCACTTGCTCAGCAAAAGGGTCAACCGGAGCTTGAGGATGAGCTCCTTGACCAACATCTTCTCCCTGATTCCTTTTAGAATAAGCCCTTCGAGTAGTCATATCATGTAGGCCATGGGATAAGGATTAGGAGAGAGACCTTACAGAGTAAAACTCTATCCCATGACTTAGAGTAATGAAGAAATAAAGTTTCCGAAACATCTTGTAGCCTATCATTCATAAATGTGGCGCGCTTCACACTTATGAACAAGACTCTACTTGACATGGTTTTGAGACATCTTAGAACCTTTCTAAACATTGTGCTGTGATTACCAAGTTTGTCAGGACCCAGGGGCACCCCTAGATGTAACATGGCATACAAGACCCCGAGAGGCCTCATATAAACCACTTAGCTTTCATAGTCAAGATAATAGAAAATCAATAATATATAAAACATTTCAAACATAACAAAAGTTTAATAAAATGAAGCGGAAGTCTAATACACTTGTCTCAAACCCATCTAATACAATAGAATTTTGGGACACAACCCATACAACATTGTTCAAAACTCAAATGAAAAGTACATAAAGAAAGTAGTGGCCAAATCCTCGGAGGAATGAGTACTCACCAATCTTCAACTCTTCTTCTAGTATAGATCATAGCCACGGGGATGAGAGTCGGGAACGCCGGACCCTACATTTGGATAAGAAATGTAGGCAAGAGTATGTGTTAGTACAAGAATATACTAAATATGATAACTTGCATAAACATACCATAAGAGTTAGACAACATAAGTCATAAAGCATAATCAATGCACATAATAGGTCATCACAACATGTAGGGAGTACTTCTTGAAGTATCCTCAATTCATCCTTAATCAAGATATGGGTAACCGCCACTAGTCTTACTCGTCATGGAAGGCAAACTCAAGCAACAATCCAAGCTCTTCACCTATCATAAATATTTTAGCTTATCTTTTAAAGACATGGGGAATCGCCTCTTGCCTCACTATAAGGGAACATGGGTAATCGCCTCTAGTCCTTTTACCTTGGGATCATGGGTAGTCGCCTGTTGTCCAACTTACTATGGGATCATGGGTAGTCGCCTATTGTCCCTACATCATGTTACATGGGTAATCACATCTTGTCTTTCTATCATATGATGTGGGTACTCACCTCTTGTCTTTTACTTAGGATCATGGGTATTCGCCTCTAGTACGACTCTAAGGAATATGGGTAATCGCCTCTAATTCTTCTCATTATAGGTCATGGTGATCTCCTCTAGCCTCATTACTTTCATATTTCCTAAGCTTAGATTCACTTTAGGTGAGCAATCCTTTCAACCTAGAATCATTCAATGTGAGAAAGCCTTTCACATTCATATATAAGAAAATTATGTGGGAAAGATCCCTTCCACAACAATTACATCAATAATCAACAATTCATAACATATGCTTCACTCTAAAAGCAATTCATATCACAATCATCACATATGATTTAATCTCAAAGCAATACATATCACATCTTATTTATCCTATAAGAATGCACAGAAATCCATAAACTCTCCTTTCATAGAGTAAAACTCATTTACATCAATTTCATCCTTGAAATATGGGTTAAGTATGGGTATATGGGAATTCATCATAAAAGCATGTAATCCTCTCAATTCATGCATAATAAATCATAACTCAATAAATTGAATCAACCTTCATAAAGACCCACAACTTAGAAGAAAACCCTAACTCAAATTGGGAAATTTCTACTTTTTAATTGGAGAACTTAGGGGCTCCATGGATGCAAGGATTCCATGGATGAAAAATTGTCGTACCTTTCTATCAAATCCCAAAAGCAATTGAATAATGAAAGATTGACCTTGAACCCTAGATTGAATCTTCTTCTTCAACTTCTATAGAGGGAGTCTTGTTCTTTTTTTTTTTTAGAAATTTGAGAGAACCCTTTTAAATTTGGGGAAATTTGGGGTAAAACTTTTATATTGGTCTTTAGGTGAAGGGTAAAAGGACATGGTATTGAATTAAAATAATCTTAAAAGACCCAGAAGTCCTTGACTTAAAATCTGAGATTGAAACCCGCTGAGCTCGCCAAGAGCCACTTGGCGACTCGCAGAGTGAGCCTTTTGCTCACCAAAAAATTCTGTGAGTCGGCTCTTGGACCAAGTCAATTAGGCGATGGTGAATTCATTTTTGTGATTCACCAAATGGAACGACAAGCTCAATCTAGCTCACCTAAAGTTCCAGAACACTGGACTCAAAAATCAATTCAAAAAGGTGAGGTGGGTCTAATCGGCAGATCGCCAAGTGATTCGGTGTCCTCGAGCTACTTCACAGAATGGATGCGAAATGAATATATTTCCCTTTTCTGAATCAGAGGTGTTACAGCTAGGTGTGGAAGAAAGCATAGGGTATATGCCTATCTGATTCTAATGCATGTTTTGGTTGTGGCAAGACGGATCATAAGATAAGGGATTGTCCCTCTGTTTCTAAGAATGAAGGAGATAATCATCGACGGGCTCAACCTTACCCTTCATTCGGTTCTAGTGAAACTCAGAAGCAAAATAGTTTTTATGCACTCCATACTCGTCCTGAGCAATGGGGTTCTCCCGATGTTGTTACCGATATGTCGAAAGTATTCTATCTTGATGTTTATGCTTTTCTTTATCTCGGTGCTACCTTGTCTTTTTTGACGCCATATGTGGCTATGAGGTTTGATATTCTTTCGGTGGTGTTGTTAGACCCTTTTTCTGTCTCTTCTCCTATTGGTAAATATATTGTGGCTAAGTAAGTCTATAGAGATTGTCCCATCTCCTTACCCCATAGAGTCACTTATATTGATATTGTAGAGCTTGATATGTTAGATTTCGAAATTATTCTTGGTATGGATTGGCTGCATTCATGTTATGCTTCTATTAACTATGAAACCCGAGTATTCAAGTTTTAGTTTCCAAACGAACCCATCCTAGAGTTTGAAGGGGTAAATTATATGCCTAAGGGTCAGTTTATCTCTTGTCTTAAAGCTAAGAAAATGATTCTTAGGGATACGGATTCTGAAACCCCTATCTTTGAGTCGGTTCCCATTGTTAATTAGTTTCTAGAAGTGTTTTCCAATGATTTACCTTGTGTTCCTCCTGAAAGTGAAATAAACTTCGGTATTGACCTTCTCCCAGATATGCAGCCTACCTCTATTCCTCCTTATCGTATGGCCCATGTGTAACGTAAGGAGTTAAAAGAATAATTGAAAGATTTATTGGATAGGGGTTTTATTCGATCGAGTATCTCTCCATGGGGTGCTCCAGTTTAGTTTGTTCGAAAGAAAGATGGTTCAATCCGTATGTGTATTGACTATCGGCAAGTGAACAAGGTTACTATTAAGAAAAAATATCCTCTTCCAAGGATAGATGATTTGTTTGATCAACTGCAAGGAGCAAGTTACTTTTCTAAGATCGACCTTCGGTCGGGCTATCACCAATTGATGGTAAAGGAAGATGACATTCCAAAGACAGTTTTTCACACTCGATATGGTCATTATGAGTTTATGGTAATGTCAATTGGTTTGACTAGTGCTCCATCCGCATTTATGGATTTGATAAATAGGGTGTTTTGACAATACATATATATGTTTGTGATTGTGTTTATCGATGATATCTTGATTTACTCAAGGAGTGAGGTTGATTATACTGATCTTTTGAGGATTGTGTTGCAAGTTCTCAAGGAGCAACAACTCTTTTCAAAATTTAGTAAATGTGAGTTTTGGTTAAGATCCGTGGTTTTTCTTGGTCACATTATTTCTAGTAAGGGTATTAAGGTAGATCCTAAAAAGACATATGTGGTTAAGCCTGTATCCCTTTTGGATATTCAAAGTTTCTTGGGTTTGGCTAGTTACTATAGATGGTTTGCTGAAGGGTTTTCTTCGATTGCCTCTCCATTGACGGCATTGACCCAAAAAAAGGTTAAGCTTGTATGGTATGAAGCGTGTGAGAAGAGTTTTCAAGAATTGAAAGATAGACTTACATCTGCCCCTGTGTTGAATTTACCAGAAGGATCCGATGGATTTATGATTTATTGTGATGCTTCAAGAGTTGGTCTTGGGTGTGTCCTTATGCAAAATAGGAGAGTTATTTCTTATGCTTCATGGCAACTTAAGATTCATGAAAAGAACTATCTTACCCATGATTTAGAATTGGTGGAGGTTGTTTTTACCTTAAAGATTTGGAGGCATTACTTATACGGAGTTCATGTTGATGTCTTTACCGACCACAAAAGTTTGCAATATGTGTTTAAGCGGAAATATCTAAATCTTCTCCAAATGAGGTGGCTTGAGTTACTAAAGTATTATGAGATAAGTATCCTCTATCACCCCGGCAAGGTGAATGTGGCGGCGGATGCTCCTAGTCAGTTATCAATGGGTAGTGTTGCTCATATTGAGGATGATTAAAAGGAACTGGTTCGAGATGTATATAGATTGGCCCGATTGGGTGTTCAGTTGGTTGATTCCACCAAGGGCGGTGTTATGGTCCATAATGGTTCAGAAACGTCTTTTTTGTATGATGTGAAAGCTAAGCAAGGTCTTGATCCGAATTTGAATTAATTGAGTTAAGTGGTACTTAAGAACTCTTTTTAGGCTTTCTCCTAAGGGGTAGATGGGGTACTTTGGTATAAAAGTTGTTTGTGTGTTCCCAATGTAAATGACTTGAGAGACTGAATCTTATCAGAATCTCATAGTTCTCGATATTCCATTCACCCGGGAGCTAGCAAGATGTATTGTGACTTGCGGGAGGTCTATTGGTGGAATGAGATGAAGAAAGATATTACAGAATTCGTGGCAAAATGTTCTACTTGTCAAGAAGTGAAAATTGAACATAAAAAACTAGGAGGTTTGTCCCAAGATATTAGTATTCCTACTTGGAAGTAGGAAGATTTGAATATGTACTTTATTGTTAGGTTACCCTTCACCCGAAGGAAACATGACTCGATTTGAATATGTAATTTAAAGATATTTTGCGAGCTTGTGTGACTGAATTCAAGGGAAATTGGGATGATCGTTTGCCTTTGATTGAGTTTTCTTACAATAATAGCTATCATTCTAGTATTGGTCCCCATTTGGAGCTCTTTCTCGTAGGAGGTGTAGATCTTCTATAGGTTTGTTTTAAGTTGACGAGGTTGCTTTGATAGGTCTCGAGTTGGTAAATGAAGCTATGGAGAAAGTTTGGCTTATTAGAGAAAGGTTGAAAATAACTCAAAAGTCGACAAAAGTCCTATGCCGATATTAGAAGGAGAATCTTGAGTTTAATATTCATGATTGGGTCTACTTAAAATTTCACTTATGAAGGATGTGGTGAGGTTTTGGAAGAAAGTGAAGCTTAGTCCCTAATATGTGGGTCCATATCAGATATTAAAGTATTTTAGTAAAGTTGCTTATGAACTTGATTTTCCTAATGATTTGGAATCAGTACATCTGGTTTTTCATGTCTCCTTGTTTAAGAGATGTGTTGGAGATCCGACATCAATTGTTCCCTTGGAAGGTTTGGGAGTTAAGGAGAATCTTTCTTATGAAGAAGTTCTGGTTGAGATTTTGGACCGGCAAGTTAAGAAGTTAAGAAATAAGAAAGTTTCTTCCGTGAATGTTCTTTGGAGGAATCAATTAGTTGAGGGTGCTACTTGGGAGGCCGAGGCCGATATGAAGTCCCATTACCCTCATCTCTTTTCGTCCAACCCCACTCTAGCTTGAGGTATTTATTTCCTCATGGTCCATCCTTATATCTTAGTCATTATTATATTTCCTTATGCATGCATCCTCATGAAAACTAGATTTTTGAGAAAATAAGTTAACTTGATTGATTGCTCCATGTTTATGTGCAGTTGAGTATGAGCTGCATATAGGCCATATAAAATGATGTTCTGAATATGCTTTAGCTTGGAGTCGATTTTTCCTCCTCAGATATGTGCATTTATCTGATTGCATTCATGTTGGGTTGTTAGATCTTATTCCTACTCTTCTTATGATGTCTTGAGTTCTATTCGAAGACGAATGTTCTCAAGGGGGAGATATTGTAACACCTCGGATATGGAAAAGAAGGAAAATGCAGTTCTTGGGCTGGTGTCTATGTCTATGAGTCCCATTTACGGACCGTAGAAGCTTCTATGGGCCGTAGGTGGCAACCATAGGTAAAGGGAAAATGAAATTTTCAAAACAAGTCTCAGTACCCGTTTTACGGTTTAACAGGATGGTCCGTCGTTCCTCTTATGAGTCATAGGTAGGTCTCGTAGGTCACCCTAGACTTAGAGAAATTTTAAAGCTCAAAGTTGGGTTCTACGGAAGGCATGTACAGACCGTAGGAAGACATACAAACCGTACATTGGATCCATCAAAAGTGGGTAAATTTTAGGGTCCCAGTAACCCATCCACGATTCACTAGTACGATCTGTCTAAGGACCTATGGACCGTAGGTCCAACCATCGATGGGGTTCGATAGTTATTTTAAAAAGGGGATTTTGGGTCTTTTCCCAATTATCTTAACCGAATACTACGTCATTTTACCTAGTGACCCTAGGCCCTATATAAACGTTTTAAACCCCCAAATTACCCAACTGAACTCATTCTCCTAAATTCCCAAAAGTTGATTAAGTTCTTCCCCAAAAAAAACTCTCTGTAAAGCTTGAAGAACAAGTCTAGGGTTTCAAGATCAAATCTCCAAATTTACCATCGATTGTGGGCTTTTGACATCAACGTATGCTAGTATTCACATATGAAGTCCTTTTCTACATAGGGTTCCTAAATTCTCCAATTTTACAAGTTAGAATCTCCAATTGAAGTTAGGGTTTTATTCAATATCCTGGGTTCTTTTTAATTATGATCTAATTGATTGTTTTATGACTTTTTATGCATGGATGGAGACAATTACATATTTTTAAGTTAAATTCACATGAACCCATGCATGATCTCTGATTATTAGATTTTTATCATATCATGAAACTTTTGAATTCTGAAAGATGAATTTATGTAGATATGCATATTTCTTTATGACAATGAAGTAAATGATTTAAGGTTGCTTTGAGAGTAAAGCATCGATGGTGTTGTTGTTGTTGTTGTGAAAGGATTTCTCACATACTACTCAAAACATGATTGTTAAAGGATTTTATCACAATAAAGGATTCATAAGGATGAAAGGTTTTCTCACCAAAGTTGAATCAAGATTAAGGAGCTATTCTAATGAACTCTAGCTTGTATTGGCTACTTAATTGTGCCCTTCCATGGAAAATATGACAAGTTAAGATTAATGACTATTCTGTGGAATTTATTCTTAGAATCAAGTGGACAAATGGTGATTACCCATGTCCCATAACTATGTGCCACCATAGATTGTCTTAGATAGACATTAGCTAGTGGATCCAACTAAGCTAGAAGTTTATGGTTATTACCGTGGAAAGTAAGAACATCTCTTTTTGGTGTGGGATCGACATCGGATTCCATGTTATAGCTCACATGGTCTATGCCGGTTAAAGGTAAATCTCCCACCATAATGAACTAAGGTTACTCTCTAAAATTATCTCAAATGTGTTTTAAATATGTTTAGTTTGCATTGACCATGGTTATGACTTATGTTTCTAACATGTTATTTTATAATATATCTTGGCCATTGCATGTCATGTAAAGTCCTTTTAGCATTATTTCATAACTCTTATGCATTGCGATCATACTTGGAACATTTCATGTACAGACGCATACTTGTGCCTATATTGTTTCACTAATGTAGGGTCAAACTCTCCTATCTCCCATACTCGTAGCTAGTGGTCCCGTATAGATATTGAAGATTGTTGAGTCCTCATGTTTCGATAACCAAGAATCTTTTATTGCTTTCATGTCTTTTCATTTCAGATTTTGTATGTGATGTATGGGTTACATCCCAATCACTCCCTTATGATGTAATAGATGGCTTTGAGACTTATGTTAGACTTTCGCTATGTCACGACCCAGGGTTACCCCCTAGATTTAACATGGCCTATAGAACCCCGGAGGACTCCATACAAGCCACTTAGCTCTCATAGCATAAGAAATAAAACAATAAGAGTAAAACAATAGTCCAAGTCCAAAACATTTTAATAAACGAAAAGCAGAAGTCGAATACACTTGTCTCATCATAGCCATCTAATATAATATAATGAAATTGGGCCTAGCCCATACATCATGTCAAAAAGAGAAACACATGAAAGAAACTGAAAATAATAACTCCGTCCTCGAAGGATAAGGACTCACCAAAGCTTGGAAAATCATGAACTCAACTACTAACCACGAGACTCGAAATCCTGTCTGTCAGACCCTACATTTGGGAAAAATGTAGGCAAGAGTATGCGTTAGTACAAAACAATGTACCAAGTATGATAGCCATGCATAAAATATTTAAAACATACTAAAAGGGACATTTCATTTCATGATATGCAATTGACCAAGCTAAACATGATATAAAAGAGTCGTAAAACATAAGTCATAAAATCATGGTCAATGCGAGCTAACTTCATCTTTAAAACCTTTGAACTCATGTGAGATACTCCTTGAAGTAACCTTAGTTCATTATTAATTTGGGGAATTAGCCTTAACCGACATTGAGACCATGTGAGCTATAACATGATCCCTTGGTGTTACCCACACCGAAAAGGGTTGTCCTACTTGCCAAGGTAGAACCATGAAGTTCTAGCTTAAGTGGATCCACTAGCTAATCAACCTATGGGGGCACATAGTTAAGGGATAAGGAGATTGCTACTAGAAACCCGGCCTCGACTACCGGGGAGCTTTCGTCTCATGAGATTGCTTCTAGAAACCCGACCTCTACGATGGGAGAGCTTCCATCCCATCATCAATATCCACTCAGTGCTAAGCATAAATACAACGGAATAGTCATTTCTTACTTGACCTCATTATTCATGAAAAGATGTCCTTGGACAACCAATCCAAGATAGTTCATTAGGATAACTCTTACTCTTTGATTCATTTAGGTGAGAAAGCCTTTCAACCTAAGGATCTTTTTTATGTGAGAAAACCTTTCACATCATGCTAGTATGTGTTTAGTGAGAATATCCTTTCACAACACAACATCATCATTGGTACTTTACTCTCAAAGCACCCTTAAAACATTTACATAGATTTCATAAGAAAATGCATAAGTCCATATTTTACATCTTGAGGTTAAAACCCACTTTCAATTATCATCACTTATAAAACATGGGTTAGATATGGATTTCATCATAAATACATGTAAAGCTTACAATACATGCTTAATTTCATAAAACTCTTCCTTGATGATCAAAATCCTATATCATACGACTCATAACTTGAAAACATGGTGATTACATGGGTTCATGGGGAAATCATCATAAAATCATCATATTTCATCAATTCATGCATAAGAGATCATAATTCAATCATTTAAATAAATAATCAAAAGAACCCATGATAATTGAAGAAAACCCTAACTCAATTGGAGAATTCTACCTTTAGAAATAGAGGAATTTGGGAACTTCATGGATGAAAGGAATCCATTGATGAAAACTATCATACCTTGAATCCAAATGCTAGCCTTCAATGGAAGAATTGAGACCTTGACTTGAAACCTTAGGTTGAGAAATATTTGGAGAGTTCTTCTTTTGTGAATTTGGAAGAATGAAGTGAATGGGCTAATTTGGGGGCTGAAATTACTTATATAGGGGTCTTAGTGAAAGTTAAAATGACGTAGTATAGGAACTAATTAATTAGAAAAAGAACCAACTACCCCTAAAAATAACTACCAACTGACCTCCGACGGACCCTAGTCAATGGACCGTGGTCTGACCTACGGTCCGTCCTGGTGGACCGTCGTTGGTCTTCTGGGACTTGAATTTGGGCCATCGAACCACGGACCCTAACGAAGGACCGTGGTCTGACTTACGGTCCGTAGTTCAGGCCATGGTCCTGAGCCCTCAGACCAATGTTTATGCAGGCCAACCATGAACCACACCTACGGTCTGTGGTCCCTTCCATGGGCCGTGGGTGGCTGGCATGGGTTGCACCCGCAACTTCTGGAAATCTTATTCTTTTCCCTTTTTCGGATATGGAGTGTTACAATATCTACCCCTTGGTACCATTCATCCTCGAATGAAATTCAAACTGGTTCTAAAAGCTTAGGAGAGGAACTAACAACCCAACCTCACAATGCAATGCATGTAACCAAGGAGGAACTATCGACTCCAAGCTAGGACATTCTCAAAACATCATAAGAGGGGTGAAACTAACTCTATCAGCCCATCATGCATGCAATGCACATATACAAGTAGGAAACATCAACTCCAAGCTAAACATATTCAATGCATCATAAGGAAGTAGGAACTACATCTATCAACCCAATATGCATGAAATTTTAAAATTTCTCATGTTCAAGGAGGAACTACCTTCCCCAAGCTAAAAGCATGCTCAACACAATCTCATGGAGCCTATATGCAATTCACTCTCATAAAGCATAGCTAAAGCATGTTCATCAATTCATCTCATGAAGTCTATAGGTAACTCATACTCAATGCACAACAACATGAGGAAAAACAATCATATAAACTCATTTTCTTTCAAAACACAAGTTTTTCATGAACATGCATAACATAAGAAAACCATGGAAACACATAAAAACACATGACTCCAAAACAAAGGTCAAACCAAGAGGAATTCATTACCTCAAGCTAGAGTAGGAGTAGAAGGAAAAAGATGAGGATATCGGTACATCATATCCGCCTGGGCCTCCCAAGTAGCACCCTCAACTAACTGATTCCTCTACAAAACATTCACGGAAGCAACTTCCTTGTTTCTCAACTTCTTAACTTGTCGGTCCAAAATCTCAACCGGAACTTCCTCATAAGAAAGACTTTCATCAACTCCCTACCCTTCTAAGGAAACTATGGATGTCGGATCACCAACACATTTCTTCAACATCGAGACATGGAAAACCGGATGCACCGATGCCAACTCATTTGGAAAATCACGCTCGTAAGCAACCTTACCAATACGCCTCGAAATCTGATATGGGCCTATATGTAGGGTACTAAGCTTCCCTTTCTTACCAAACCTTATTACACCCTTCATGGGTGAGATTTTCAAGTAAACCCAGTCATGAACATCAAACTCAAGATCTTTCCTTCTCACATCGGCATATGACTTTTGCTGACTTTGAACCGTTTTTAACCTTTCTCTAATAAGTTAAACTTTCTCTATGGCATCATGTACCAATTTGAGACCTATTAGGGAAACTTCACCCACCTCAAACAACCTATAGGAGATCTACACCTCCTTCCATATTGTGCCTCAAATGGAGCCATATCAATACTCAAGTGATAACTATTGTTATAAGCAAACTCAATCAATGGAAAACGGTCATTCCAATTACCCTTAATATCAATCACACAAGCTCTTAACATATCTTCCAATGTTTGGATAGTACGCTCCGCTTGCCCATCGTTTTAGGGATGAAAGGCCGTACTAATCTTAACCTTAGTGCCAAGGCCCTATTGGAATGACTTCAAAAACTGAGAAGTGAATTGGGTACCGCGATCGGAAATAATGGACAAAGGAACTCCATGCAACCTTACCATTTCTCTCAAGTATAATTTGGCATAGTCCTCCGTAGAATAATAAAACTTGACGGGAAGGAAATGAGCCGATTTCGTAATCCGATCTACAATAACCCAAATCGAGTCATGTTGTCACCGGGTGCGAGGCAAACCAACAATAAAGTGCATATTCAAGTCTTCCCACTTCCAAGTAGGAATGCTAATAACTTGGGATATACCTCCCGATTTCTGATGCTCAACCTTTACTTGTTGGCCATTTTGACACTTAGCCACAAATCCTGCAATGTCCTTCTTCATCCTATTCCACCAATAGACTTACCGGAAATCACGGTACAACTTGGTGGCTCACGGGTGAATGTAATACCACAAACTATGGGCTTATGCCAAGATCTGTTTCCTCAAGCCATTAACATTTGGAACACACAAACGACCTTGGTATCTAAGTACACCATCTCCCCCTTGGGAGAAAGCCTCAACAGATTTCTTAAGCACTGCTTCTTTCAATTCTACCAAAATTGGATCAAGACCTTGCTTGGTTTTCACATCCGCCACAAAAGACGATTCGGAACCATTGTGAACCATAACACCACCCTTGGTGGATTCCACCAATTGAACACCTAATCGAGCCAATCTATGAACATCTCGAGCCAACTCTTTATTTCCTTCTTCAATATGAGCAACACTACCCATAGACAACCGACTAAGAGTATCTGCCACCACATTTGCTTTACCGGGGTGATAAAGAACACTCATGTCATAATATTTCAATAACTCAAGCCACCTTCTTTGGCGAAGACTTAGATCTTTTTGATTGAACACATATTGCAAACTCTTGTGGTCGGTAAACACATCTACATGAACTCCATACAAATAGTGCCTCCAAATCTTTAAGGAAAAAACGATCGCCGTTAATTCAAGGTCATGGGTAGGATAATTCTTCTCATGAATTTTATGTTGCCTTGAGGCATAGGAAATAACTTCCCCATTTTGCATAAGCACACACCCTAACCCAATTCTTGAAGCATCATAATAAACCACAAAACCATATGTCCTTTCCGGTAAGGTCAACACCGGAGTGGAAGTAAGTCTATCTTTCAATTCTTAGAAACTCTTCTCACACCCTTCAGACCATATGAACTGAGCCTTCTTTTGAGTCAAAGCTGTCAAAGGAGAGGCAATTGAAGAAAATCCCTCAACAAACCTTCTATAGTAACCGGCCAAACCCATGAAACTTCCAATATCCGAAAGAGTTAGAGGTCTAGGCCAACTTTTGACCGCATTTATCTTCTTAGGATCTACCTCAATACCCTTACTTGAAACAATAAGGCCAAGGAAAGCTACGGACCTTAACCAAAATTCACATTTGCTAAACTTTGCAAAAAGTTGTTGGTCCTTAAGAATTTGCAACACGATCCTCAAATGATCAATAGTCTCATTCTCGCTCCTTGAGTAGAACAAAATATCATCAACGAACACAATCACAAACATATCAAGGTATTGTCTAAACACCCTATTAATCAAATCCATAAACGCCGCCAGAGCATTAGTCAATCCAAACGACATTACCAAAAACTCATAATGACCATACCCAGTTCGAAAAGCTATCTTCGGAATGTCATCTTCCCTCACCCTCAATTGGTGATAACCCGATCGAAGATCAATCTTAGAGAAATAACTTGCCCCTTGAAGTTGGTCAAATAAATTATCTATCCTTGGAAGAGGATACTTATTCTTAATAGTCACCTTGTTCAACTGACGATAGTCAATACAAATACGAAGAGAACCATCCTTCTTTCTAACGAACAAAACCAGAGCACCCCATGGAGAGATACTCGGTCGGATGAAACCCTTATCCAACAGATCTTTCAATTGTTCTTTCAACTCATTAAGTTTTGCCGGAGCCGTACGGTAAGGAAGAGTAGAAATAAATTGCGTATCTGGGAGAAGGTCAATATAGAAATCTATTTCCTACTCGGGAGGGATACCGGGTAAGTCATCTGGAAACACTTTTGGAAACTCATTTACAATGGGAACCGACTCAAGAGAAGGGGTTTCGGAATCTACATCCCTCACCCAAACTAGATGGTAAATGCAACCCTTAGAAATCATCTTTCTTCCTTTAAGACAAGAGACAAACTGACCCTTAGGCATAGAATTTCCCCCCTTCCACTCTAGGACAGGCTCATTTGGAAACTGAAATTTGACTACACGAGTTCCATAATCAATAGAAGCATATCTTGAGTGTAGCCAATCCATACCCACGATAACATCAAAATCTAACATATCAAGCTCTACCAAGTCAACAAGAGTAACTCTATGGGACAAGGAAACGGGACACTTTCTATAGACCCTCTTAGCCACAATAGAATCACTAACAGGAGTAGAGACAGAAAAATGATCTAACAACACATCGGGGAGCACATCAAACCTCACTGCCACATAAGGCGTCACAATAGACAAGGTAGCACCGTGATCAAGTGAAGCATATACAACGTACCGGTGACCACATCGGGGGAACTCTCTTTCTCACCACGAGTCTGAAATGCATAGAAACGGTTTTGCTTAGGAGCATTGGAACCCAAACCATTAGGAGGATCTTGCTTTCCCTCTCTTCCTTTAGCCGTAAGCATCGAGCAATCCCTTATTTTGTGACCACTTTTACCACAACCATAACAACCATCCATTCCGGCTATGCACTTACCATCGTGCTTCCTTCCACACATAGTACAAGTAGACCTAGACAATGAAGATCTGCTACCATTACCTCCTTCAGGCTTAGGGCTAGACACCCTATCTTTTTTGAACCTTGGAGGATCATTGGAGGAATCTTGACCGGAAAACCTTTATCGAAATCTAGGACGACCTTGTCCATCGGACCTTGCATGAGAGAAATTTCCATCTCCGGTCTTAGCCCTCTTTACCTCTCTAGACTTTTCCTTAAGTTTTTCCTCCTCAATTTGTTGTGCATACACCATGAGACGAGAGATATCCATGTCATGAATGAGCATGGTGGTTCGGCACTCTTTAACTACCATTTCGAACACAACTGAAACGAACATACTCATTCTAGCCCTTGAATCTACAACCATTGTTGGAGCATATTTTGATAATTGGGTGAACTTTAGAGCATACTCCCTCACACTCATACTCCCTTGCCGGAGGTTAATGAACTCAAGCACCTTGGCTTCCCTCATCTCAAGGGGAAAGAACCTATCAAGAAAAAGGGGCTTTAAACTTCTCCCAATCAAGAGGACCTACATCTTCCGGTCTCCCTTACTTCCATTGATTATACCGTATTTGAGCCACTCCTTTTAGTTGATAAGCGACCAACTCCGCTTTTTCTACCGGCGTAACTCCCATGATCATCAAAACCTTATAGACCTCATCAATAAAATCTTGAGGATCTTCCTCAACTTTAGAACCATGAAACTCCAGAAGATTCATCCTTGTGAAGTCCCTCACTCTTGAAGTAGCCGTACCCACATTTGGGTTCATGGGAACCGCAACCTCCCTATTGTCTTGGGCCATCACCGCTTGAGCCAACACTTGAAAAGCAGCCTTAAACTCCGCATTTGACATCATGTCCAAAAGAGAAACACATGAAAGAAACCGAAAATAATAACTCCGTCCTCGAAGCATGAGGACTCACCAAAGCTAGAAAAATCATGAACTTAACTATTAGCCACGAGACTCGGAAACCTGTCTGTCGGACCCTACTTTTGGGAAAAAAATAGAAAAGAGTATGCGTTAGTACAAAATAATGTACCAAGTATGATAGCCATGCATAAAACAGTTAAAACATACTAAAAGGGACATTTCATTTCATGACATGCAATTGACCAAGCTAAACATGATATAAAAGAGTCCTAAAACATAAGTTATAAAATCATGGTCAATGCGAGCTAACTTCATCTTTACAACCTTTGAACTCATGTGAGATACTCCTTGAAGTAACCTTAGTTCATTATTAATTTGGCGAATTAGCCTTAACCAACATTGAGACCATGTGAGCTATAAAATGATCCCCCGATGTCTTCCACACTGAAAAGGGTTTTCCTACTTACCAAGGTAGAACCATGAACTTCTATCTTAAGTAGATCAACTAGCTAATCAACATATGGGGGCACATAGTGAAGGTATAAGGAGGTTGCTACTAGAAACCCGGCCTCAACTACGGGGGAGCTTCCATCTCATGAGATTGCTACTAGAAACATGGCCTCTACTACAGGAGAGCTTCCATCCTATCATCAATATCCACTCTGTTCTAAGCATAAATACCACGGAATAGTCGTTTCTTACTTGACCTCATTATTTGTAAAAAGGTGTCCTTGGACAACCAATCCAAGCTAGTTCATTAGGATAGCTCTTACTTTTTGATTCATTTAGGTGAGAAAGTCTTTCAACCTAAGAATCCTTTCTATGTGAGAAAATCTTTCACATCATACTAGTATGTGTTTAGTGAGAATATCCTTTCACAACACAACATCATCATTGGTACTTTACTCTCAAAGCACCATTAAAATATTTGCATAGATTTCATAAAAAATGCATAAGTCCATAATTTAACTTTAAGTTAAAACCCACTTTCAATCATCATCACTTAGAAAATATGGGTTAGATATGAATTTCATAATAAATACATGTAAAGCTTGCAATGCATGCTTAATATCATAAAACTCTTCCTTGAATAACAAAATCCCACATCATACGACTTATAACTTGAAAACATGGGGATTACATGATTTCATGGGGAAATCATCATAAAATCATCATATTTCATCAATTCGTGCATTAGAGATCATAATTCAATCATTTAAATTAATAATCAAAAGAACTCATGATAATTGAAGAAAACCCTAACTCAATTAGGGAATTCTACCTTTAGAAATAGAGAAATTTGGGAACTCCATGGATGAAAGGAAACCATGGATGAAAACTATCATACCTTGAATCCAAATTCTATCCTTCAATGGAAAAATTGAGACCTTGACTTGAAACCCTAGGTTGAATCTTCTTCTTCTTCAGGTTTCTAGAGAGAAAAATATTTGGAGAGTTCTTCTTTTGTGAATTTGGAAAAATGAAGTGAATAGGCTAATTTGGGGGTTGAAAATACTTATATAGGGGTCTTAGTGAAGGTTAAAACGACGTAGTATAGGAACTAATTAATTAGGAAAAGACCCAACTGCCCCTAAAAATAATTGTCAGCTGACCTCCGATGGACCCCAGTCGACGGACTGTGGTCTGACCTACGGTCCATCTTGGTGGACCTTCGTTGGTCTTCTAGAACTTGAATTTGGGCCATCGAACCACGGACCCTAACCACGAAACGTGGTCTTACCTACGGTCCGTATGTCAGGCCGTGGTCCTGAGCCCTCAGACCATTATTTATGTAGGCCAACCATGGACCACACCTACGGTCCGTGGTCCCTTCCACGGGCCGTGGGTGGCCAGTGTGGGTTGCCCCTGCAACTTCTGGAAATCTGATTCTTTTCCCTTTTTTGGATACGGGTTGTTACACGCTACTTTTGTCAAACTCATTGATATCAAATGCTTATTTTTAGCGTTTTGTTTCTATTATTTTGTCTGATGTATGCTAAGTGTCTTGTGTAGGGCCTTCCGGGGTCTTATACGTCATATCACGTCTAGGGTGTACTATGGATTGTGAAAGGTCTCATGGGAAGTAAGATGAAAGTTGGGTTTATGAAGTTCGTTCTACGATTGACTAGTACGGGCCGTAGAAAGTTCTATGAACCATAGGTCAAAACCATAGTACTATCTGAAAGATATTTCTTAAGGGTATTTGGGTCTTTTCCTATGCAATTAATGCTTATACTATATTGTTTTGACCCTAATTCTAAGTTCTATAACTACCTTTCCACTCTTTAAATTTCTCCAACTCTTTCATTCCCTCAAATTTCCTGAATCCATCCAAGTTCATCCCCTCCAATTCTCTCCCAAGGTCAAGAACAAGAAGCTAGGGTTTTCAAGTCAAGTATCCTTGTTGACCATTTATTTTGGTCTTTGATCCTCAAGGTATGTAGGGTTTCATCAATGGTTTCCACTCACCCATTGAGCCCCAAGGTTTTCTCCAATTTTCCAACTCAATTTCAATCAAATTGATTAAGTTTTCTTTCAATTATTCATGGGTTTTATTTATGTTGATTCAATTGCTTGAATTTGATATTATGTTTGATTTAATGCATTTACATGCTTTCCAATTAAAATCACACGAACCCATGCATTGATCATATATTTTACTATGAACCCTAATTTGTATGAAATTGACGAAAAGCTACAAATTAATGAATGATGTTTTCATGAACTTATGCATGATTTATGAAAAATGATTGTTTATGATCTTGGTCTCTTTAAAATGAGCATCAATGCAGTTGTGAAAGGATTTTCTCACATATTATGAGATCATGGCTTGGTGAAAGGTTTACTCACTGAGACTTGATTCAAGATTTTATGAGTTACTTTATGATTTTTAATCTTGGATTAGTATTTGAATTATTTTTTTACATGTATGATGATTACATTATGAAAATGACTATTTCATTGTGATTTAACTTAGCACCGAGAGAATTTTGAGGTGAAGGGTCAAATAGGATAGCCTCTAGTAGCAATCTCTAGTTCCAAACTATGTGCCCTCGTATGATTTCCTTAAATTTCCTAGCTAGTGGATCCACATATAGCACATGTTATGATACAGATTTCTACCTTGGGAAGTAGACTCTTCCTTCTCGGTGTGGGATTCACATCGTATTCCATGTTATGGCTCGCATGGTCTATTGTCGGATAAAGCTTATATCCAACAAAATGAACTAATTTCCTTTTAAAGAGTTTATGAAGCTTTCCTTATGATATTAAGATGCATTGACCAAGCTCATGATTTACAATTCTTCTTAAATGATTTTACTATGTTTAGCTTGGTTATGCATTTCATGTTTTTTATTATGTCTTCTTAAGATCATGTTTCCTGTTTTAATGCATTTCCCTCATACTTAGTACGTTCCATGTATTAATGTATAATTGTTCCTGCATTGATTCACTAATGTAGGGTGTGACAATTCCTCACCCTCCATTCGTGGACACTGGATTACATTGTAGATTTGATGACTTGGTGAGTCCTCATACTCTGAGGATGATGTCGCCTTTATTGTTTTCAGATGTATTTTATGTTTTGGATGTTGTACATGGTGTACGGGTGATGTCCCGACCACTTCTTTTGATGTAATAGATGGGTTGTAAAGACTATATTAGATTTGCACTTTTAAAATGTCAAACTCTTTATTTCATATGAGATTTATTACTTTTCTCTATTATGTTGTGTATATATGTATTTCAAATGGGTTGTGTAGGGCCTCTCGGGGACTTATATGCCATGTCATGTCTAGGGTGCACTTTGGGTCATGACAAACTTAGAATCTAGAGCACAAGGTTTTGGAAAAAGGTCCGAGAATGTCTGAAAAGTCATGTTGAGTAGAGTATTGTTCATGAATGTGAAGTGCTTCACATTTATGAATGAAGGCTACAAAGAGTTAAGGGATCTCCACTTCTTTAATTAATATAAAGTTGTTTCATAGAGTCTATCTCTATAAAGATCATTCTCCTAAATTGTGTTCAATCCTCTTCATGATATGAACCCTCATAGAGCTTACGTAAGAAGGAATACGGGTGAGAATGTGGAGCCCGAGGTTCCTCAAGTTCCAGTTGATCCTTGGCTGAGCAAGTTTCTCATGCCAAATTTTGAGTTGCTTTCCAAGTGTTGCCTGAAGTTATGACGACTCAAGCCAATAGAGAGGCTAATGCTCCTGTTAACCCAAATGTGAGCACTGCCATGGAAAGGATAAGGGACTTCACTAGGATGAATCCTCCAAATTTTCATGGGTCCAACATTGATGAGGATCCTCAAGAGTTTATTGATGAAGTGTATAATGTAGTGGGTGTTATGGGATTGTCTACGATTGAAAAGGCGGAGTTGGCCGCTTATCAACTCAAGGATGTTTATCAAGTGTGGTTTGAATAATGGAAGAGTGAGAGAGCTATTTATGTGGGTCCTCTTAATTGAGAGAAATTAAAGGGAACTTTTCTTTATCATTTTTTTCCTCTTGAATGAGAGAAATGAAAGTGTTTGAGTTCATTAACCTCCAACAAGGAAATATGTGTGTGTTAAGAATATCCTTTGAATTTCACTCAAATGGCTAAGTATGCTCCAACTATTATTGTCGAATCTAAGTCAAAGATGAGTAAGTTTGTGTCGGGTGTGTCCGACTTGGTTGTCAAAAAGTGTCGCACCTCCATGTTGATCAAGGAAATGGATATTTCTCGTTTGATGATACATGACCAACAAATTGAGGTGGAAAAGCTTAAGAAAAGGGCAAGGACCGGTGATGGTGACTTTTCACATTTTAGGTATGGTGGAAATGGACGTCCTCAATTCCAGCAAAAGTTTTCCTGTCAAGGTTTTTCTAATGCTCTATCTCCTATGTTCAACAAAGATAGGGTGTCTAACCCTCAACCTCAAGGAGGTAATGATGGTAATGGATCTTCTATCCCAACTTACCCAAGGTGTGGTAAGAGTCACTCAGGGAAGTGCCTAGCCAGTACAGATGATTTCTTTGGCTTTGGAAAGAGTGGTTACAATGTGAAGGATTGTCCGTTTCAAGCTAGCAAGGGAAACGATGGTAGTAAAGCTTAGCTTAGTGGTTCTAGTTCGGGTGATTTGAAGAAAAATAGATTATCTGCTCTTCAGACTTGATAGGATCGCGAGGGCTCTCTAGATGTGGTGACTGGTATGTTGAAAGTCTTAAATCTTGATGTTTATGCTTTACTTGATCTGTGTTCTACTTTGTCATTTGTTACTCTTTATGTGGCCATGAGATTTGATGTTGGTCCTAAAATCCTTTCTAATACCTTTCATGTCTCCACTCCCGTGGGTGATGCTATTCTAGCTGAGATAGTTTTAGAAATTGTCCTATTTCCGTTTCTCATAAAATCACTCATGTAGACCTTGTAGAGCTTGATATGTTAGATTTTGATGTTATTCGTAGGATGGATTGGCTTCATGCATGCTATTCTTCCATATATTGTAGCACCTGAATGGTCATATTCAAGGTTCCGAATAAATCTATCATGTCATGGAAAGGAGGAAATTATGTTCTCAAAGGTCAGTTTATAGCTTGTCTAAAGTCTAGGAAGATGATGTCTATGGGTTGCATTTATCATCTAGTTCAGGTTAGGGATTCAGATTTTGAAACCCCTACTCTTGAGTCAATTTCAATTGTAAATGAGTTTCTCAAAGTGTTTCCGGATGATCTTCTCAGTATTCCTCCCAAAAGAGAAATAAACTTTGGTATTGACCTTCTCCCAGATACGTAGCCTATCTCTGTTCCTCCTTACCGTATGACCCCGGCATAACTTGAGGAGTTAAAGGATCAATTGAAACATTTGTTGCATAAGGGTTTTATTAGACCAAGTATCTCACCATGGGGTGCTCCAGTGTTGTTTATTCGAAAGAAGGACGGTTCTCTTTGAATGTGCACCGACTATTGCCAATTGAATAAAGTTACTATTAAGAATAAGTATCCTCTTCCAAGAATTTATGATTTTTTTATCAACTCCAAGGAGCAAGTTACTTCTCTAATATTGACCTTTGGTCCGGTTATCACCAATTGAGGGTGAAGGAGAGTGACATTCCAAAGAAGGCTTTTAAGCTAGGTATGGTCATTTTGATTTTTTGGTGATGTCTTTTAGTTTGACTAATTTCCCGACGGCGTTCATGGATTTGATGAATAGGTTGTTCAAGCAATATCTTGATATGTTTGTGATTGTGTTTATTGATGATATTTTGATTTATTCACGGGAGGATGAGCATGTTGAGCATTTGAGGATTGTTATGCAAATTCTCAAGGATCGTGAGTTGTATGCTAAGTTTTATAACAAATGTGAGTTTTGGTTGAGGTCCATTGCTTTGATTGGACATATCGTCTCTAGTGAAGGTATTCAAGTCGATCCTAAGAAAAGCGAGACGGTTAAGAATTGGCCTAGACCTTTGTCTACTTCGGATTTACAAAGTTCCTTGGGTTTGGCCGGTTATTATAGAAGGTTTTTGGAAGGGTTTTCCTCTATTTCTTCGCCTTTGACAACGTTGACTCAAAAGAAAGTGAAGTTCTGATGGTCAGAAGCTTGTGAGAACAATTTCCAAGAGTTGAAGGATAGACTCACTTCAACCCCTATTTTAACACTACCAGAAGGATCGGATGGTTTTGTGGTGCATTATGATGCTTCATGGGTTGGTCTTGGTTGTGTTTTGATATAACATGGGAAAGTCATCGCTTATGCTTCAAGGCAATTGAAGGTACATGAAAAGAATTATCTGACTCATGATTCAGAGTTAGCGGTGGTGTTTGCTCTAAAGAATAAGAGACATTAATTGTATGGGGTTCATGTAGATTTGTTTACGAACCACAAGAGTTTAAAATATGTGTTCACTCAAAAAGATTTGAATCTTCGCCAAAGGAGGTAGCTTGAGTTATTAAGGGATTACGACATGAGTTTCCTATATCATCCCGGTAAGGAAAATGTGGTGGTGGATGCTCTTAGTCTACTATCAATTGGAAGTGTTGCTCATGTTGAGGAAGAGAAGAAAGAGTTAGTTCGTGATGTTCATAGATTGTCCCTATTGGGTGTTTGATTAGTTGATTCTAATGAGGGTGGTGTGACTGTTCATAATGGTTCGGAATCATCTTTTGTATCGGATGTGAAACCTAAGCAAGATCTTAATCCGGTATTAATAGACTTGAAGAAGTCAGTTTCTGAAAAAGTCATAGAGGCTTTCTCCCAAGGGGGAGATTGTAACGCCCTGTAGTCTCCATAAGTTACTTTTATTCATATGACACTTGACATAGACTTATGGTATAGGTGAGGGACCATATTTCTTAGATGAGTAGTGTTGGTTTAAAATAGATTGGAAGGTGTTGTAATGCCTTGCACATTTCAGCATGTATACTCCAAGTTATCTTTGACAAAAGCATTTAAACTTGAGATAGTTAGGTGATATTTGAGATTAAAGTTTAAAGTGAAGTCTCAAGTTAAATCAAAAGGAATTAAGATTTAGAAAATGAAATAAAATAAGTGAGTTGCTTTCTTGACTTAACTAAGCTAGTAGGTGACAAGTAGGTGCATCACCTACTTTGACTTATTGACCAGCTTAAGGACCAAGTAGGTGCATTACCTACTAAGACTCTTTTGACCATGTTATTGGGCCAGGTACACTAACACCTACTTGCATTAATCAGGCCCAAGTTGAGTAGAAGAATAAGGGGAAAATGGACAGCCAAGGCCCTATATTCTTATGTCCAAAAATTATGGCCCAAAATGACTGAGATGGTCGGCCAAAGCAGGTCCCTTTAAAAGGGATTGATATCACCTTTTTTCAACTATTTTTACTTTGACAAAAATCTGATTTATAGAATTTCTCTCTTCCCTCTATTAGCTTCATATATGTAACACCCCGAATTCGAAAGAGGTTAAGATAGAAAATTTTAGAAATTGCATGTGCCAATTGGCGGTGGCCAGACCGTAGGTGTGGTCCGTGGTTGGTCACCCCAACTTCAGGCAAGAGGTCCAGAACCACGGCCTGACAAACGGATCGTTGGTCAGACCATGGTCCGTGGTTGAACGCCCGTGGTCTAGACCCCCAAAAGTCCCCTCTCTTATCCGAACGACAGACCACCAGGATGGACCGTCGGTCAGACAACGGTCTATCGGTAAAGGGGCGTTGTTGATAGGTCGGCAGGTATTTTTAGGGGAAGTTGGGTCTTTTTCTAATTAGTCTAGTCAAATACTATGTCATTTTACCCTTCACTAATACCCCTATATAAGTATTTTAACCCCCAAATTTTCCAATAGAAATCATTCTCTCAAAATCACCAAAAGAAATCAAGTTCTTTCTCTCCCAAGGATATTTCTCTCTCTAGAAGCTTGAAGAAGAAGGATTCAACCTAGGCTTTCAAGTCAAGTCTCCATTCCTCCATTGAAGATAAGCAATTGGCTTTGAGGTATGAGAATTTTCATCCATGGATTCCTTCCATTCATGGAAGTTCCCAAATTCTCATATTTTTAAAGTTAGAAATCCCCAACGAGTTAAGGTTTTCTTTAATTGTCATGGGTTCTCTTGATTATTGATTTAAATGATTGGATTATGATCTCTTATGCATGAATTGATGAAATACTATGATTTTATGATGATTTCCCTCATGAACACATGTAATCCCCATGTTTTCAAGTTATGATCATATGATGTGGGATTTTTATTATGAAGGAAGAGTTTTATGAAATCAAGCATGTCTTAATAAAATTACATGAATTTGTGATGAAATCCATATCTAACCCATGTTTTCTAAATGTTGGTAAGTGAAAGTGGGTTTTAAACCTTGAAAGGTAAATTATGGAATTATGCATCTTCTTATGAAATCTATGTAAATATTTTAAGGATGCTTTGAGAGTGAAGTATCAATGATGATGTTGTTGTTGTGTTGTTGAAAGGATTTCTTATATACACATGAAAGTGTGATTGTGAAAGGTTTTCTCATACAGTAACGATTATAAGGTTGAAAGGTCTTCTCACCTAATTGAATCAAAGATTAAGAGCTATCCTAATGAAACCTAGCTTTGATTGGTTACTGAATGATACCTTTCCATGGATAATGACTTAGCTTTGATTGGCAAGATTACATGCCCTTCCATGGATAACAAGTACAAGTAAGAAATGACTATTCCATGGGATTTATGCTTAGCACCGAGAGGATATTGAGATGGAAGCTTTCCCGTTAGTAGAGTCTGGGTTTCTAGATGCAATCTCCTTATCCCTTACCTATGTGCCCCCATAGGATGATTGTCTAGATCAACATTAGCTAGTGGATCCACCTAAGCTAGAAGTTCATGGTCCTTACCTTGGCAAGTAGGACAACCCTTTTCGGTGTGGGAGACACAGGGGGATCATGTTATAGCTCACATGGTCTCTATGTCGGTTAAGGTTGTTCCCATAATAATAATAATGAACTAAGTTTACTTCAAGAAGTATCTCATATGTCTTTCAAAGGTTTTAATGATGTTATATTGCATTGACCATGTTTTATGACTTATGTTTTCTAACCCTTTTATATCATGTTTTAGCTTGGTCAATTGCATGTCATGAAATGTCCCTTTTTAGCATGATTTAAATGTTTTATGCATGCTATCTGACTTGGTACATTATTTTGTACTAACGCATACTCTAACCTAAATTTCCCCAAATATAGGATCCGAAAGTCAAGGTCATCAGTTTTGTGGCTAGTGGTTGACTTCGAGGTTCCCGAGCTTTGGTGAGTCCTCATGCTTCGAGGACAGACTTCCATTATTCTTAGTTCTTTCTTATATTTCAGTTTTGGACATGATGTATGGGCTAGGCCTAATCTCATTCGATTGTATTAGATGGCTATTGAGACAAGTGTTTTTACACTTCCGCTTTACATTTATAAAACTATTGGACTTGAAATGTTGTCTTTACTTCTTTTGTTCTATTTCTTATGTTATGAATGCTAAGTGGCTTGTATAGGGCCTCTTGGGGTACTATACGCCATGTTACATCTAGGGTGTACCCCTGGGTCGTGACAAACTTGGAAATCAGAGCACAAAGTTTTGAATGGTCCTAGGATGTCTCATAAGTCACGTCAAGTAGATTCTTTTTCATAAGTGTGAAGCGTGCCACATTTATGAATGAGAGGCTACAAGATGTTTAGGTAACTCTACTTCTTTCATTACTATTAAGTCGTGCGATAGAGTTCTATAAGGTCTCTCCCCTAATCCTTATCTGATGCTATACAGGATATGGCTACTCAAAGAGCTTATGCTAGAAGAAATGTGAGGGAAAATGAGGAACAAGAAGCTCCTCCCCAAGCTCCTCAAGTTTCGGTCGATCCTTTGGCTGAACAAGTGACTAATGCGGAGTTTAGGGATGATTTTCAAGTATTGGCTCAAGTTGTGACGGCCTAAGCCAATAGTGAGGTTGTGGTTCCCGTAAACCCAAATGTGGGTACGACGGTTTCTAGAGTGAGGGACTTCACTAGGATGAATCCTTCGGAGTTTCATGGTCCTAAAAGTGAAGAAGATCCTCAAGAGTTCATTGATGAGGTTTATAAGGTGTTGATGATCATGGGAGTAATGCCAGTGTAAAAGGCGGAGTTGGCCGCTTATCAACTTAAAGGTGTTGCTCAAACTTGGTTCAACCAATGGAAAGAATGGAGACCGGAAGATGCGGGTCCTCTTGATTGGGAGAAGTTTAAGGCTACTTTTCTTGATAGGTTGTTTCCCCTTGAGATGAGGGAAGCAATGGTGCTTCAGTTCAGCAAACTTCATCAAGGAAGTATGAGTGTGAGGGAATATGCTTTGAAGTTCACACAATTATCTAAATATGCCCAAATAATTGTTGCCGATTCAAGGGAAAGGATGAGTAAGTTTATTTCGGGTGTGTCTGAAATGGTGGTTAAAAAGTGTCGTACCGCCATGCTCATTAATGACATGGACATCTCTCATCTCATGGTTCATGCTCAATAGATCAAAGAGGAAAAACTTAAGGAAAAGTCTAGGGAGACAAAAAGGGCTACGATCGGTGACGGTAATTTCTCTCATGCAAGGTCCGATGGACATGGTCGTCCTAGGTTTCAACAAAGGTTTTCCGGTCAAGGTTCCTCCAATGCTCCTCCTAAGTTCAACAAAGATAGGGTGTCTAACCCTAAACCTCAAGGAGGGAATGGTAATGGATCTTCATTGCCTATGTCTACTTATGGTAGGTGTGGAAAGAAGCACAAGGGTAAGTGCCTAGCCAGCCTGGATGGTTGCTTCAGTTGTGGTAAAATTTGTCATAAAATGAGGGATTATCCGATGCTTACGGCTAAAGGAAGAGAGGGAAAGAAAGATCCTCCTAGTGGTTCGGGTTCCAATGCTCCCAAGCAAAACCAATTCTATACACTTCATACTCGTGGTGAAAAAGAGGATTCTCTTGATGTAGTTACCGGTATGTTAAAATTTTTCCAACTTGATGTTTATGCTTTGCTTGATCTCGGTGCTACCTTGTCTTTTATGACGCCATATGTGGCTATGAGGTTTGATGTTCTTCTGTATGTGTTGTTAGATCCTTTTTCTGTCTCTACTCCTGTTGGTGATTCTATTGTGGCTAAGAGGGTCTATAGAAAGTGTCCCTTTTCCTTGTCCCATAGAGTTACTCTTGTTGACTTGGTAGAGCTTGATATGCTAGATTTTGATGTTATCCTTGATATGGATTGGCTGCATTCATGTTATGCTTCTATTAATTATAGAACTCGTGTAGTCAAGTTTCAGTTTCTGAATGAGCCTGTCCTAGAGTGGATGGGGGGAAATTCTATGCCTAAGGGTCAGTCTGTCACTTGTCTTAAAGCTAGAAAGATGATTTCTAAGGGTTGCATTTACCATCTAGTTAGGGTGAGGGATGTGGATTCTGAAACCCCTACTCTTGAGTCGGTCCCCGTTGTTAATGAGTTTTCGGAAGTGTTCCCCGATGATTTACCCGGTATTCCTCTCGAAAGGGAAATAGACTTCGGTATTGACCTTCTTCCAGATACGCAACCTATTTCTATTCCTCCTTACCGTATGACTACGGTAGAATTAAAGTAGTTGAAAGAACAATTAAAATATTTGTTAGATAAGAAAGATGGTTCTCTTTGTATGTGTATTGACTATCGTCAGTTGAACAAGGTGACCATTAAAAATAAGCATCATCTTCCAAGGATAGATGACTTATTTGACAAACTTCAAGGAGAAAGTTATTTCTCTAAGATTGATCTTCGATCGGGTTATCACCAATTGAGGGTGAAGGAAGATGATATTCCGAAGACGGCTTCTCGAACTCGGTATGGTCATTATGAGTTTTTGGTAATGTCGTTTGGGTTGACTAATGCTCCGGCGGTATTTATGAATTTGATGAATAGGGTGTTTAGACAATACCTTGACATGTTTGTGATTATGTTCATTGATGATATATTTATCTATTCGAGAAGTGAGAATGATTATATTGATCATTTGAGAATCGTGTTGCAAGTTTTTAAGGACCAAAACTCTTTGCGAAGTTTAGCAAGTGTGAGTTTTGGCTAAGGTCTGTAGCTTTTCTTGGTCACATTGTTTCAAGTAAGGGCATTGAGGTAGATCCTAAGAATACAGATGCAGTAAAGAGTTGGGCTAGACCTCTAACTCCTTCGGATATTAGAAGTTTCTTGGGTTTAGTCAGTTACTATAGAAGGTTTGTTGAGGGATTCTCTTCAATTGCCTCACTTTTGATGGCTTTGACTCAAAAGAAGGTTAAGTTTATATGGTCCGAAGCGTGTGAGAAGAGTTTCCAAAAGTTGAATGATAGACTTACTTCCGCTCCGGTGTTGACTTTACCGGAATGGACTGATGGCTTTGTGGTTTATTGTGATGCCTCTAGAATTGGGCTAGGATGTGTGCTTATGCAAAATGGGAAGGTTATTGCCTATGCCTCAAGGCAACTTAAGATCCATGAAAAGAATTACCCTACCCATGACCTTGAACTAGTGGCGGTTGTTTTTGCCTTAAATATTTGGAGGCATTATTTGTATGGTGTGCATGTAGATGTGTTTACAGACCACAAGAGTTTTCAATATGTGTTTAATCAGAAGGATCAAAATCTTCGCCAAAGAAGGTGGCTTGAACTATTGAAAGATTATGACATGAGTGTTCTCTATCACCCCGGAAAGGAAAATGTGGTGGCGGATGCTCTTAGTCGGTTATCCATCCGAAGTGCTGCTCATATTGAAGAAGAAAAGAAAGAGTTGGTTTGAGATATTCATTGATTAGCCCGGTTGGGTGTTCAGTTGGTGGACTCTACCAAGGGTGGTGTTATGGTCCACAATGGTTCAGAATCCTCTTTAGTGGCGGATGTGAAAGCCAAGCAAGGTCTTGATCCAATTTTGGTCGACTTAAAAGAAGCGGTACTTAAGAAATCTGTTGAGGCTTTCTCCCAAGGGGGAGATGGTGTACTTAGATATCAAGGTCGTTTGTGTGTTCCAAATGTTGATCACTTGAGGGAACAGATCTTGTCAGAAGCCCATAGTTCGCGGTATTCCATTCACCTGGGAACCACAAAGATGTACCATGATTTACGGGAGGTTTATTGGTGGAATGGGATGAAGAAGGATATTGTGGAATTTGTGACTAAGTGCCCTAATTTTCAACAAGTGAAAGTTGAGCATCATAAACCGGGAGGTTTATCCTAAGACATTAGTATTGCTTCTTGGAAGTGGGAAGATGTGAATATGGACTTTATAGTTGGTTTGCCTCGCACCCGGCGACAACATGACTCAATTTGGATTATAGTAGATCGGATGATGAAATCGGCTCATTTTATTCCTGTCAAGGTTTCTTATTCGGCGAAGG
Organism: Solanum etuberosum; assembly: GCA_029582245.1. Classification (NCBI taxonomy): domain Eukaryota; kingdom Viridiplantae; phylum Streptophyta; class Magnoliopsida; order Solanales; family Solanaceae; genus Solanum; species Solanum etuberosum. Next base: position 60,526 of record JAJONR010001747.1, read on the forward strand.
ATTATGCCAAGTTGTACTTGATAGAAATGGTAAGGTTACATGGAGTGCCTTTGGCCATTATTTCTGATTGTGGTACCCAGTTCAGTTCTCAGTTTTGGATGTCTTTCCAAAAGGGTCTTGGTACTCGTATTAAGCTTAGTACAACCTTTCAACCCCAAACCGATGGGCAAGCGGAGCGTACTATCCAAACTTTGGAAGACATGTTGAGAGCTTGTGTGATTAATTTAAAGGGTAATTGGGACGACCATTTGCCATTGATTGAATTTGCATATAACAATAGCTATCACTCGAGTATTGGTATGGAGCCATTTGAGGCATTGTATGGTAGGACGTGTAGATCTCCTATAGGTTGGTTTGAGGTGGGTGAAGTTTCCCTAATAGGTCCCTAATTGGTACACGAAGCCGTAGAGAAAATTTGACTTATTAGAGGAAGGTTGAAAACGGCTCAAAGTCGTCAAAAGTCATATGTCGATGTAACAAGAAGAGATCTTGAGTTTGATATTCATGATTGGGTTTAGTTGAAAATTTCACCCTTGAAGGGTGTAATGAGGTTTGATGAGAAAGGGAAGCTTAGTCCCCGTTATATAGGCCCGTATCAGATTTTGAGACGTGTTGGTAAGATTGCTTATGAATTAGATTTGCCTAATGAGTTGGCATCGGTGCATCCGGTTTTCCATGTCTCTATGTTGAAAAAATGTGTTGGTGATCCGACATCCATAGTTCCCTTAGAAGGTTTGGGAGTTAAGGAGAATCTTTCTTATGAAGAAGTTCCAGTTGATATTTTAGACCGGCAAGTCAAGAAATTGAGAAACAAGGAAGTTGCTTCCGTAAAAATGTTGATGAGGAATCAGTTAGTTGAGGGTGCTACTTGGGAGGCCAAGGCCGATATGATGTCCCAATATCCTCATCTCTTTTGTTTTACTCCTACTCTAGCTTGAGGTAATGAGTCCCTCGTGGTTTGTTCTTTGTTGTGGAGTCATGTGTCTTAAATGTTTTCATTATTTCCTTACTATGCATAAGTTATGAAAAGTTTAAGTTTTGAGAAAATGAGTCAGTTTGATTGATTTCTACATGTTTATGTCCATTTGAGTATGAATTGCATATAGACTGCATGATATTATGATATGAGCATATTTTAGCTTGGAGGTGCTGTTTCCTCCTCGGATATATGCATTTGAGTATGTCTTTAGCTTGGAGTTGATGTTTCCTCCTCCTCGGATGTTAGCTTGGGGTTGATGTTTCCTCCTCGGATATGTGTATTGCATGCATGATGGGTTTCTAGAGTTAGTTCTACACCTCTTATGATGTTTTGATTACGTCTTATTTTAGAGTCGATAATTCCTCCTTGGTTATGTGCATTTAGATGAAGTTGCATCGATAGTAGGGTTTTTAGCTTCTACTCCTAGTCTTTTGTACTAGCTTGAATCACATTCGAGGACGAATGATCCCAAGGGGAGATATTGTAACACCCCGAATCCGAAAGAGGGTAAGATAGCAAATTTCAGAAGCTGCAGGTGCCAATTGACGGCGGCCGACCACGGCTCGTGGAGGGGACCACGGACTGTAGGTGTGGTCCATGGTTAGTCACCCCAACTTCAGGCAGGAGGTCCAGAGCCACGGCCTGACCAACGGACCATCGGTCAAACCACGGTCCGTGGTTGAGGGCCCATGGTCGAGACCCACAAAAGTCCACTCTCTAATCCAAACGACGGACCACCACGACGGACCGTCGGTCAGATCACGGTCCGTTGGTTAAGGGGCGTCGTTGGTAGGTCGGCAGGTATTTTTAGTGGCAGTTGGGTCCATATCTAATTAGTCTAGTCTAATACTATTTCGTTTTACCCTTCACTAAGACCCTTATATAAGTATTTTAACCCCCAAATTTCTCAATAGAAATCATTCTCTCAAAATCACCAAAAGAAATCAAGTTCTTTCTCTCCCAAGGATATTTCCCTCTCTAGAAGCTTGAAGAAGAAGGATTCAACCTAGGCTTTCAAGTCAAGTCTCCATTCCTCCATTGAAGATAAGCAATTGGCTTTGAGGTATGATAGTTTTAATCCATGGATTCCTTCTATTCATGGAGTTCCCAAATTCTCATATTTTCAAAGTTAGAAATCCCCAATTGAGTTAGGGTTTTCTTCAATTGTCATGAGTTCTCTTGATTATTGATTTATATGATTGGATTATGATCTCTTATACATGAATTGATGAAATACTATGATTTTATGATGATTTCTCCCATGAACCCATGTAATCCCCATGTTTTCAAGTTATGATCATATGATGTGGGATTTTTATTATGAAGGAAGAGTTTTATGAAATCAAGCATGTCTTAATAGAATTACATAAATTTGTGATGAAATTCATATCTAACCCATGTTTTTTAAATGTTGGTAATTGAAAGTGGATTTTGAACTTTAAAAGGTAAATTATTGAATTATGCATGTTCTTATGAAATCTATGTAAATATTTTAAGGATGCTTTGAGAGTGAAGTATCAATGATGATGTTGTTGTTGTGTTGTTGAAAGGATTTATCATATACACAGGAAAGCGTGATTGTGAAAGGTTTTCTCACAAAGTAAGAATTCTAAGGTTGAAAGGTCTTCTCACCTAATTGAATCAAAGATTAAGAGCTATCCTAATGAAACCTAGCTTGGATTGGTTATTGAATGATACCTTTCCATGGATAATGTCTTAGCTTAGGTTGGCAAGATGACGTGCCCTTCCATGGATAACAAGTACAAGTAAGAAATGACTATTCTGTGGGATTTATTCCTAGCACCGAGAGGATATTTAGATGGAAGCTCTCCCGTTAGTAGAGGTCGGGTTTCTAGAAGCAATCTCCTTATACTTTACCTATGTGCCCCCATAGGATGATTGTCTAGATATACATTAGCTAGTGGATCCACCTAAGCTAGAAGTTCATGGTCCTTACCTTGGCAAGTAGGACCATCCTTTTCAGTGTAGGAGACATCGGGGGATCAAGTTATAGATCACATGGTCTCTATAACGTTTAAGGCTACTTCCCACAATAATAATGAAATAAGGTTACTTCAAGAAGTATCTCATATGTGTTCAAAGGTTTTAATGATGTTAGCTTGCAATGACCATGTTTTATGACTTAGGTTTTAATGATGTTAGCTTGCATTGGTCCATTGCATGTCATGAAATGTCCCTTTTTAGCATGATCTAAATATTTTATGCATAGCTGTCATACTTGGTACATTATTTTGTACTAACGCATACTCTTGCCTACATTTCCCCAAATGTAGGGTCGGACAGTCAGGGTCATCAGTTTCGTGGCTAGTGTTTGACTTCGAGGTTCCCGAGATTTGGTGAGTCCTCATGCTTCAAGGATGGACTTTCATTGTTCTTAGTTCTTTCTTATATTTCAGTTTTGGACATAATGTATGGGCTAGGCCCAATTTCATTCGATTGTATTAGATGGCTATAGAGACAAGTGTTTTTAGACTCCCGATTTACCTTTATAAAACTATTGGACTTGAAATTTTGTCTTTACTTCTTTTGTTCTATATCTTATGTTATGAATTCTAAGTGGCTTGTATGGGGACTCTCGGGGTCCTATACGCCATGTTACATCTCGGGTGTCCCCCTGGGTTGTGACAATATAGCATCCACTAAATACCATTAGGGTTCTTGAATATTAGGGAGTTCAAGCTATTGTTGGGTATAAGTTAAGACAAGTTGAGGAGGACAACCTTTACCTTGAAGAATCCAAGCGTTAGCAAGTGGTAGTTTTGTCCAGGAAGGTAAGCTACAACAATTTTCTCCCTCTCTTGTGCTGGAGTAAATGAGGACATTTGGTATGTGTTAGTGAGTTGGGAATTGTTCCTTTTACATGGTGTAATATTGGGGAGGATGTTCTAGTGGTTAGTGCATGTTGGGATAGCCATGGAGGGGAGTCCCCTTTAAATTCAATTATGAGCTCATTTGAGCATTTTAAATGTAATTGTTGCTCCTCAAGTGATGGTAATCACAAACCATGAGTTCATATTGCTTATGTTACATTATGATGTTTAGAGACTTTATATGTATATTATGATAAGGGATGTGACTGGATGTGTGGAGAAGTTGTGGAGATGTTAAAGGACCTAAATATTGCAGGGCATGGGGATACATCACTGAATTGGGTTTTACATGGACTTGTTGCCTACCACACATTTGTATATTAATGTCTATGTTTTATGCAGCCTATGGTGATAACGACATGGATAGCATGGATTGCGTAAAAGCTTTAGAGGAGCTTGATGGACACAAAGTAAAGACATACAATGTGTGGAAGGTCCATCAAAGTGAAGAGAAAGAAGACAAAATCTGTTTGTGCAAATGGTCATCTCATAAATTCAAGAATTCACAAAAGAAGGAAACCAAACAAGACCCTTATCTCATTAAGGGCAAAATTTTCAAGAAACTGTCTTCTTTATTTTATTTCTATAAATAGTAGTCTTTTCATTTTGAAAGACTAAGACTATATGGATTTTGAATGTTAAATGAACAAACTCTTTCAAGAGAGTAGTTTAAGGGTGGAATCTCTTTTGGGTTAGTCTAGCTTAGTGTAGCTTAATCTAGATTAGTGATGGGTGGATTCCCATTGTTGATTTAGGACTTGTTAACCTTGATTTCACTTGAGATTGCTCATTTGTGGATTTGAATTTGAGTTGTTTCTTTTCGAATTCAAGTTTCTCTTCTTCCTTTGTTGATTGTTTATTTAATTAGCCCTTCTTTCTTCCCTTCTCATCTCTTATTTCTAATCTATCTTACTTTTCTGTTGTTTAATCCCGCATTTGATTTCAATTGGTTTCATCCCCAATTGAAATCTTTATCATTTGGTATCAGAGCCTAAGTTTAGATTTGTTCTTACAAATCTAGTCTTGGTTTGGGAAAAAAAAGTGTCCAAAATCGTCCAAAAAAATCTGAAATTTTATTTTTTTAAATATTTTTTTACACTAGATCCTTGTTCCCTAGTGTTTTTTGAGTCAAGGTTTCAAATTTCGTTCAATTTGGAGTTGTAGAAGTGAAGTTGCCATTGACGAGTTTCAAGCTTTTCAAACTTTTCAAGTTTTGAAAGTGGTCTTTTGATTGAGGAGAAATTGGAGGTTAATAATTATTGGGATTTGTTCTCTAAGTTGAAGGGAAGAAAATCCTAAATTTTGAGCCAATTCCGAGTTGATTTGAGTGTATTAAGATTTAGTGTGTGTTCTTGGTGTTCTAGGTTTTCTTGATAATCTCAGAGTTGTTCTTGAAGAAGAAGGAAGATCCAACATTCTCAAGTCAAAGTTGGTCATAGTGTTTATTGGTCCACTTGTCGAAATTTGAAAAGAAAAATCAAAATTCAAAAAAAATTGAATTTCAAAAAATTTAAAAAATCAATTCCACTTGGAGTGCCACGTCAGCAGTCAACTACCAACACAGTAGCCACTTCAGCAGTCAACTGGCAACACAACAGTCACTTCAGCGCCAACACAATAGCTGACTGCCAGGCTATCCCAAACGTGCCACATGGCGTGTGTACATGTAACACCTCGAATTTAAAAGGATAGGAAAATTTCAGTTTTTCACAGCTTGGTGTTAGCAACCACGTCACCATCCACGAACCGTAGTTGGGACGACGGTTTGTAGGTGGTGGCCAGTTGATTTTTCTAAAAATGACAAGTTTCTGCATGTTTCAACGGTTCACGAGGACAGTCCGTCATTCAATGCACGAGTCGTAGATAGGTCTCGTAGGTAAGTCCCAGACTTAGAGAGATTTTAAGGTCGAAAGTTGAGGACCACGATTGGGACCCACGGCCCAGGGTGGGTCCCGTCGTTTTAGGTCCAAAAATGTAAATCTCTGAACCAATCGATGGAGGGACAGGACGGTCCGTAGGTTGACCCACGGAACGTAGGTCCCCACCGTCGACTAGGTTCGACAAATATTTCTTAGGGGTTATTGGGTGTTTTCCCAATTATTTTATCCTAATACTATGTCATTTTACCCTTCACCAAAACCCCTATATAAACGTTTTAACCCCAAGATTTACTCAATTGAAATCATTCTCTCAAATTCACAAAGGAAGACCTCTAAAATATTTCTCTCTCTAGAAGATTGAAGAAGAAGGGTTCAACCTAGGGTTTCAAGTCAAGTCTCCAATTCCACCATTGAATTCAAGCAATTGGAATTGAGGTATGATAGTTTTCATCCATGGATTCCTTTCATCCATGGAGTTCCTAAATTCTCTAATTTTCAAAGTTAGAAATTCTCAATTGAGTTAGGATTTTCTTATATGTTATGGGTTCTCTTGATTATTGATTTAATTGATTGATTTATTATCTCTTATGTATGAATTGAGTTAATCTCATGTTTTTATGGTGATCTCCCCCCCCCATGAACCCATGTAATTTCCATGTTTTCCAAGTTATGAGCATATGATATGGGTTTTGGATTATGAAAGAAGAGTTTATGAAATCAAGCATGTTCTCATGAAATTTATGTAAATGTTATAAGGATGCTTTGAGATTGAAGTATCAATGATGTTGTTGTCGTTGTGTTGTTGAAAGGATTTCTCATATACACATGAAAGCATGATTGTGAAAGGATTTCTCACATAATAAGGGTTCTTAGAGTTGAAAGGTCTTCTCACCTAAAATGAACCAATAAGTAAGAAGCTATGCTAATGTTGAGGCAAGAGGCGATTACCCATGATCTCTAATTGGAATGACAAGAGGTGATTACCCATGTCATATGATATAAGGACAAGAGGCGATTACCCATGTTCCTTTATGAGTTAAGTTGAATATGAATAAGAACTATTTTGTGGAAGTTAAGCTTACTACCGAGTGGACAAGTGGCGATTACCCGTGTCCCATAAACTATGTGCCAACATAGGATTGTCTAGATAGACATTAGCTAGTGGATCTACAATAGCTAGAAGTTCATGGTTCTTACGGTAAGTAAGACACCCCTTTTCGGTGTGGGAGACACCGGATTCCATGTTGATAACTCACATGGTCTTATATGTCGGTTAAGGCTACTTCCCACAAGAAAGCTATGATGAATTAAGGTTACTTGAAGAAGTATCATAAGTATATGTTTTAAGATGATGTTCACATGCATTGATCATGGTTTACGACTTATGTTTTCTAACATTCAAGATTCATGTTTTAGCTTGATCATTGCATGCTCATAAAAATGTACCCTTTTAAGCATGATTTAAGTGTTTTATTCATGGCTATCATACTTGGTACATATTTTGTACTAACGCATACTCTTGCCTACATTTCCCCAAATGTAGGGTCCGAAAGTCAGGTTCCCAGTTTCGTGGCTAGAGTTCGTTGATGAGATTCCAAGATTTGGTGAGTCCTCATACTTCAAGGACCGGATCTTCATTATTTTCAGTTCTTCCTTATTTTTAGTTTTGAACATGATGTACGGGCTAAGACAAAATTCATTTTTATGCACTAAATGGCTATTGAGACGATGTTAGATTTTTCGTTTAGCTTTATAAAACTTTGATATATTGAAATTATCTTTTAAATCTCTTTGTCTATTTCTTATGTTTATGAACGCTAAGTAGCTTGTATGGGGACTCTAGGGGTCCAATACTCCATGTTACGCCTAGGGGCTACCTTGGGTCGTGACAGTACAGCAGTTTCAGAGGCTGTTTTGTGCAGGGTTTTTTAAGGGGCCAAAATTTGGCTAAGTGTGGGATGTTTTTTGGACTAAAATTTTTTTCTAAGTATCCAAACTTCGTGATTCTTTTTCTACACTTCTTTTCCTTCAATTACTCAACTATTTAAAAATTAATTAACATCTTTAATTACTTTTTAACTAGTTTTAATCATCAAATCATCCAATTAAAGTCTTACAAGTGATGAACTTCTTTGAGGCTTAATTTTTTTTCTAAGTGTCCAAATTCACTTCTTCTTCTAAGCTCATTGTAATTCTATTTCTCAACTATTGAACAATTAATTAACATCTTTAATTACTTTTTAACTAGTTTTTAATCATCAAATCATTTCTTTGATCCTTTAAATTAAGTAATAACAAGTAATTCTTCTACTTTTGTTACTTAGTTTGTTTTGAGTCCGAATCTTTTGGTGCTTCTTTCTTCTACTTTTCTCATCTTAATTAGTTGATAACCCTCTTGATTCAAGTCCTTTAACTTTTTGGGTCATCTTTCTTTTAAGAGTCACAAGAATCCACTCCACCACAAAGAATTAGTGATCTTGTGAATTTATTGGGAAAAGGTAGTTCTCTATCAACTTTGGGAAGACACTTTAGGAAGGTGAGTGTGAGATCAAATCTGAGAGGTGTGAGGAATTTTTCCACTAACTTTGTTTGCAAAGTTTTGTAGGTACCCAAGGTGATTACAAGGAAGAATGTCATTCGTAACTTCCGAGTATTATGGAGATTACATTAGTGGATACGCTTGTAACAATATGAGCTACGAGCATGGTAAAAATGAGTTTTGTGAGGGATATGATATTCCTTATGAGCATGGTAATGGGGCACTTGTGTATGATGGTGATTCTTATGAGGGATATTATGTTCCATGTGATAATGAATAACATGGTGGTGAAAACTACTACTCCGGAGATGATTTTGAGATAAATGGCGCTTATGACTCTTGTGATGATGTTGAAGGGGTAGAAGTACCATATGGTGTATACCATTTTGAATATGAAGGTTCTCATGCTACGCACCATGGCTATGATGGTGGTGTGATTCTTTCTCCCATAGGTCTTATGAATCCTTTGAGCAGAATCTAGATAGAAATGAAAGTTGTGAAGTCGAATTTCCTTCCTCGTCTTGTACTACTTCCTATCCTAAGAAAGAAGGCAAAGATGTTTGGGTGGGACCATTTCAAAGTCATCGTGTGGACCATATAAGTAGTACATTCAATACTTCTCGAAATATGATAACCTTCTCTTCTCATCCTAGTTCAAATGTTTCTTGTTCTTAATTTGGTGATGAGGTTTGAGGTAGAGTGGGAGGAACACTAAGCCATGAAGTAGTAGAGCTAAGAGAATCCTTTACCGCATTGAGGGAAGATTTTGATGATTTCTTGTGGTCGTTTGAAAAGGTCAAGTCCATGGTACAAAATAGGCAAGTTATTCATCATGAAGATAAACCTAAGGAGTTACCTTTGGAAGCAAACAAGATGCTCCTTAAAAGGATGGCACTAAGGAGTAGAACATGGAAGTCAAAACACCCACTCCTTGTGAATCAAAATGGAAGTTAAACTTGAAGGGATCTTCTAATCCTTCACAAGGAATCCTTGGCACTTGTCCTAACTCCCATAAAATTGAGAGACAAAAGATTGAGAGGAGTAAGGGTGTGAAAAGTGACAACTCTAGAGTGGAAAAATGAGAGGTTGGGTGGAGTGATATGAGAGGGTTGTCACTTTTTTCTCCTAACTCATGTAACTTTTCTTTCTCTAGTTGTTTGAAAACTTGTGTAGGTATCCTTGGAAGCAAGCCTAGTGAGGCATCTCAAAATGTGAAGAATCATGAGGTTTTTGAAATCTTCCATAAGGAGCAAATTTGCTCCAATGTTGATAACCAAGGTGAAGACACTTTTTTCTATGAGCTACAAGGTAACAATGCTAACTCTTATACTTCATTGAACTTGGAACATCATTGCGTGGCTAGTAGCCCATTGAGTGTAAATGATAGCTTCTCTATATTTGAGCATAGTGAGTTTACCTAGTGATGTTCTTGATAGAACTTTGTTGTATGATGATAATATCCTTGTTGTGAGTGAGCAAACACTAGTTGATCCTATTGATGACCAAATTGCCTCTTCTAGTAAGGTCGATTCGTGTCCACCTAGTGTTGGTACTTGTAGCTTGGATGAGGATGCATTTTCATGTGATTAAAGTGATGCTACACTAGTAGATCCTATCGATGACCAAGTTGATTCTTCTAGAAAGATCGATTTGTTTCCACCTAGTGTTGGCATTAATGATTTGAATGAATACTTAGACCTTAACACCATTCCTTGTTTTTTTCATGAGAATCTTGAGGTAGAATGTTTGTTTAAGGATAATTTCTTGTTTGATGATGACATGACTCTTGAGAGTGTGCATAGTGAAATGCCTTATAATGTTCGAATTGTAGCCACTCTCGAAGGCTATTAATTGTTTGAGAATCCACTATGGTGTGATGACATACTTACCAAAGATGGAAATATCTTTTGTGAAGATAATAGTACATTTATTGGAGAGGGTAGTGTTAAGATCAAAAGGGATGCTTATGTGTTAATTGTTACTTCTTCCTTGTGTGTTCCAATTCTTCATCTGAGTTGTGATTCTTTAGTATATAAAGTGGAGGCTAAACTTGGGAACACCTTGATTAAATTTCATTTATCTGAAACCTTTCTCTGCTACTTGTTTGCATATGATAATGCTCACGCTTTTGAGTGGAGTATGTTTTTAGAAGATAAGAGTGTCAACCGAGCAAAAAAGGATGTACTTGATCCATGTTCATGGATTTCCTTTCCACCCCGCTAATGAGTTGAATTATGCCACTTGTGTAGTTATTCTTGGTCAAGATGACAAGTATAATTTGGATGAATTTGTTGGCACATTTCCCTAAGATGGAAAGTCCTTCTTGAGGGTTTACAATCCATTTAAGAGGCCTACGTTGTGTATGGGGAATGGTAGTTTTCTAACCCCCTTTCTTTACTATCTATTTATGTATGATCTTGTTGATTGTGCATCTTATGGGGGTAGGAGTTATTTGTCAAGATAAGGTGAAGTGTATCTTAAATTTGTCATCTTTGTGTGTTCCATCTTGTGATGTAATGAGTGCTAGGATCCTTGAACCTAGTTTTGATCTTGCATATATGAACCCCTTAGATAACCCCATGTGCATGACAAATTTCTCTACTATCTCTTTGCATATGATGAGTCTCTTATTTGTCTTAAATGTGCATTCCATTTGGGTCGGTGTATCGTTGAGGTCTATACTTGCTTGTATGATCCCATTATGTGGACCTATTATCATTTTGACCCCGGTGAGTGTTTGGGAGTATTTGAGCATGTAGTAGTGTCATACTTTGGGTGGTATTATCCTTTTGATGTGAGGAATAGCCAATTTCCTTGTTCTCCATCTATGGGCTTAATAGTCATGATAATAGAGGATACTAGGTTGTTTCTTGAGATTGAGTCTCCTTGGTGTAATGATTTTTGTGCTAACCCTTGTACTAACCCTCATGTTATGAGGATATATTTGTTGTTTTTCCTTTTCATGATTTTACAAAGTTTGGATTCGAGGACGAATCTTTTTTAAGAAGGGGAGGATGATGACGACATGGATAGCATGGATCACGTAAAAGCTTTAGACGAGCTTGATGGACACAAAGTAAAGACATAAAATGTGTGAAAGGTTCATCAAAGTGAAGAGAAAGAAGAAAAAGGCCATTTGTGCAAATAGTCATCTCATAAATTCAAGAATTCACAAAAGAAGGCAACCAAACAAGGACATTATCTCATTAAGGGTAAAATTGTAGAGAAAGTGTCGTATTTATTTTATTAGTATAAATAGTAGTGTTTTCATTTTGGAAGACTAAAACTGTATGAATTTTGAATGTTAAATGAACAAACTCTTTCAAAAGTGTAGTTTAAGGGTGGAATCCCTTTTAGGTTAGTCTAGCTTAGTGTAGCTTAATCTAGATTAGTGGTGGGTGCATTCCCATTGTTGATTTAGGACTTCTTAACCTTGATTTCACTTGAGATTTCTCATTCGTGGATTTCAATTTGAGTTGTTCCTTTTTGAATTCAAGTTTCTCTTCTTCCTTGGTTGATTTTTTATTCGATTAGCCTTTCTTTCTTCCCTGCTCATCTCTTATTTCTAATCTTTCTTACTTTTGTGTTGTTTAATTTCGCATTTGATTTCAATAGGTTTCATCCCCAATTGGAATCCATATCATATAGAGGTTTGGGGAGGACTTGATAAGAAGGTTGTATAGTATATAGACGTGATTAAAGGGAAAGGGAAAGAAAGAAAACTTTGGCTAGATAAATTTCATGCTTACTGTTTGGTTACTACTTTGGTGAGATCAAGTAGCTCAAATTGGTTGATAAGCTACTAATACTAGTCTTACAACTTATTTTATTGTAGATTAATAATCTGAAGAGAAGGAGCTTAAGTCATGTATTTTGAATTGTATGGCACGGTATGTAAGGCTATTCGATTCCATATTCCTTGGCATGAAATCTGATATTTGCGATTAATATCAACGATGTGAATTTCCTAAGTTCTATTCCTAGTAAAAAAACATAGTGGCAGCGTATGATCTCCAATATAAATAACAATATTTTCCCCTCTCCTTAGCATGCGAATTACTTCATTATATGTTCATTACTCTATATTTGTGTAATTATCCTCCACCTATGTTCTAGTATAGAAATGGTATTTGCAAAAGCAAGCTTAGTGAATTCTCCTCAAAGTCAATTGATGTCAATTGTGCCATTTAAGCTCATAAGTAATACATTGATGTTGCATAGCTCCTTACGTCATTATTACTGATTTAAAGTTATTATTCTCATGTCTTCTACTACTAGTCCATAGTTCCAAATCATAAAAATGATTATGACCACCAAAACAACAATCTCAAAAATTAAAGAAACTAAGTGAAGAAATCTGTATATTTATGTGTTGCAGCCCAGGGGAAAATGCATAGCATGGGTCGATCCCAATTGGTATAGAAAGGTGGCAGCTCAGGGGCGAAAGCCTGGCATGGGCCGATCCCTATTTGTGTAATTATGAGGACAACATCTAGGGGTTAAAATGACTAGCATGGGTCATCCTCTTCTACCACTGATCAGCTGGTCATTTTTATCACATGCCTTATAAAGATTATAATGCATAGAAAAGTAAAGAAAAGAATGTAAAATACTTGGTCCCACAAGAGGAAACAGAGGTGGCCTTCTATTCTGATCTATGCACTTATATATTGATACTTGATTTCATTTGAGCCCTTGTTTTACATATATTATTGCCTTACACATTTAGATGTCCCTCGCAGGGGACGCTGCATTTCATGTTGCAGGCACATGTACTCTAGCTAGTAGACCTCTTTAGTAGGAGCACATGTACTCAACTGCTATTGGTGAAGCTCCAGGTTGATTCGGGGATTACCGAGTCTTTGGCACCTATTTTGTTTCAGTATGATAGTTAAGGGTAAGGCGGGGCCTTGTCCTGTCCTAAACTAAGGTTTTCAATCTTTTAGAGGGTTTGTAGACTAATGTATATAGTTCAATTGTGTCTTGTCTCTTAACAAGTTGTGGCCTCAACGGCCAAGTTTGGTATATAAGTTTTGGGTCTACTTATGTTGGTTCTTATCGCTGCATCCTATATGAACTTGTCACGACTTTAATATTGTGATAGTTATATGTATAGTAAGCACATGTTGTATGTTGGTTCTCTCAGGCCTTTAGGGCATTCTGTGCCTTCCCGTCTTAATGAGAATTGAGGCTTGACAAACATGGTGTCCTTCGATACCAAAGTTGTTTATGTGTTCTGAACGTTGATGAGTTGAGGAATCAGATTCAGACAGAAGCTCACATTTCTCGGTATTCTATTCACCCGGGAGCAACAAAGATGTACCGTGATATGCGGGAAGTCTATTGGTGGAATGGGATGAAAAATGATATTGTGAAATTTGTGGCTAAATGTCTATATTGTCAATAAGTGAAATTTGATAATAAAAAAACCAGGTGGTTTGTCTCAATACATTAGCATTCCTACATGAAAATGGGAAGATTTGAATATGGACTTCATCACAGGTTTACCCCGCACTCATCGATAGTTTGATTTAATTTGGGTGATAGTGGACCGAAGATGGCTCACTTTCTTCCCGTTAAGACTTCATTCTCATCAAAAGATTATGCCAAGCTTTATATTAGGGAGATGGTAAGGTTGCATGGAGTGTCATTTTCCATTACCTCCGATCATGGTACTCAGTTTACATCCCAATTTCGGAAGTCATTTCAGAAAGGTCTTGGTACTCAAGTGAAACTTAGCACGACTTTTCATCCTCAGACCGATGGACAAGCCGAACGTACCAGTCATACTTTGGACTACACGATAAGAGCCTATGTGATTGACTTCAAGGGTAATTGGGATGTTCATTTGCCTTTGATTGAGTTTGATTACAATAATAGCTATCATTTTAGCATTGGGAAGGCACCATTTGAGGCACTCTATGGTAGGAGGTGCAGGTTTCCTATTGTTTGGTCTTAGGTTGGTGAGTTTCTTTGATATGGCCCAGGTTGGTGCATGACGCTATGGAAAAGGTCCAACTTATTCATGAGAGGTTGAAAATGGCTCAAATTCGATAAAATTCTTATTGGAATATTAGGGAAAGAGAACTAGAATTTGATGTTGATGGTTGGGTCTACTTGAAAAATTCACCGATGAAGGATGTAATGAGATTTGGAAAGAAAAGGAAGCTTAGTCCTTGATACACCCAAATTACACCTCCAGAAAGAAGTATAACCGGTCGTTGCCAAATAAAGAACCCAACTTGGAGGTTGGGGTTGATCCCACCAGGAATATGATTTAGACTTAAACTTAACTCGCGATTATCTCTTTTTTGTCAAACTATTTCCGAGAAAAGTAAACAAAGGTTTGAAAATAAAATAATAGTTTGTTGGTTTGAATTAATAAGTAACAAGTAAACAAGATTCACAGTTGAGATATCAATATAAGATGAAAACTAGGGTATATGTGTTCCCCACAAGCTCTTAACGCAGTATTCCTAATAATCGTAATTCTATCCTAGTGTTTGACATGCAAGGCTGATAAGTTAGGTATCCCTAAGGGATTGGTAATCCAAGTAGGAACTTTCACCTTGCAACTTGGTAAGTCTACGGGTGTGTGCATTACTAACTCTTACCTTTACCCCAGATTAGTCCTCATGTCAATTGAGTTGGGTATTCACCCTCACGTCAACTGATTAAAGTCAGACTATTAGATAGTAGCAAATCCTTAACTAAATCTCCGTTGTTTAATCCTTTTCTCATTCATTACCCCCTTGGTAAGGCAAGTAGGAATGAGGCGAGTTCTAACATTGCGCACCGCTAGAAAGACTTTTAAACGAAAAGATTAACAATACATGCATAAACACTATTCAAGAATTACTTAGTTATTAGTCATATGTTGTTAATTGCTCATGGTCCTCACAACCCTAGTTGTGGATTTAGCTACTCATGCTTGAGAATTCACAATTAATATTAGGGTTACTAAAAGAAATCATGAACTTACAATTAGAATAGATGAAAACCGAAATCTTGAATTGAAATTGAAAGTGCAAAGTGCATAAACTAGCTTCCGAAATTAAAATGCCAAAGTGTTTGCAAAATAATTCCAAAAACTAAAAACAAAAGTCTCCAATATTGTCTAACTCCAAAAATGGAAATAAAAACTAATATTTATAGTATTTAAATCCTAAACCAACTAGGAAACGAAAATAAGGAAAATTTGTTCAGGACGTGGTTTTGACAGACGATCGGACCTACGGACCGTGGGTAGACCTACGGTCCGTGGGTTACCTCTGTGGGTTAGTACTTGGAAACTATTTCAGGGCCTTCAAATGACGGTTTCCATCAATGGTTCGTGGTTTGGACTACGGTCTGTCCTGCTCTTCCGTGGTTCAAGTACTGAAACTTCAATTTTTTGAATCAAATGACGACTATCAATCTACGGTCTGTCAGTCAATCTACTGGGCGACATTTGCCTCCGTGGTTCCACACTTGGTCAGACTTCCTTGAACTCACACCAACGCTGCATCACCTACGGCCCGTCACTGGACCTATGGTCCGTGGTTGGCTTCGTCGGTTGCTACTACTTCAATTTCAGTCCCTTTTTCTCTCAACCGCTTCCGAATTAATTTCCTGCAAAGATTACATAAAAACCCATTATATCTCATAACAAACAACCCAATACACACACAAACTCTAAGTGAAATACATCGAAAATACAGTAAACTCACGGTATATCAACACCCTCAACTTAAACTTGTTGTTTGGCCTCAAGTGACACACTAAAACTCTAAACGACACTCATGTAGAAGAAAACATACAAACTCAAACAATCACATGACTTTCTCAATCAATTCCATCACGTAGTGCAAATCTTTTCATTTAGAATCAACAAGCTAACTAATGCGTATCAAAACATGACATAGACAGACCAATAGATATCACCACATGCACTTTCAACAATCACCAAGGTACCAACTCTCCAACAATGTAAATAGTGCCCTCACCTCAAAGAAATGTTTTTTCACAGAACAATCTGATTTTAAGCTTAAGGATTCAGTCAATCACTCACGCTCAGAAGTGAATTCAAATATAGTTAGTGCTCAATACCATAGGCTTGCCCTTATTTTCACTGAACAGACTCTCCAAGCTAGTTACTAGGATCACTATAGGACTTTATTAGCTTGTAACGTAAGCTCAGGGTCAGGTAGGATACATTGGGTCCTTTTAGTGACTTTTCTTACATCCTTGACATTATATTGGCTATTTACCTCTTTTCTCTACCAATTCTGACATATTTTTATTTTCTGCTCTTTTCCTTGATTTTCTTCAGCACAGATGTGACTTGACTGATTCATTCTTCTTTTTCCACTTTTTTTTCTTTTTTCTTTTACTTCTTCTTTCTTTGTTTTCAGCATCATTATCACTCCTTTTTGTTTCTCTTGAATTTAGTCACATATTTTTCTTCTTTTATACAAAACTCTTTTCATACCCTTTTCTTTCAATTTCCTTTTTCACAGCCACCCTCAACTTTTGTATTTTACATGAGTTGAAGTGCACAATGTCCGAGGTCGGACCAGGGCCGAGATTAAGGTAACTTCTGATTTAGCCACCCTCAACATAGGCTTTTGGCCTAAGTTAAGGTGCACATGTCCAAGGAGGGACCAGGGACAAAACAGTCTTTAAGGGAAGGTGAGTTAGGTGTTTTGAAAGAAGTTGTATTCATTAGGCTCAAACATTAGGATCAAAGGGAGCATTTATTTCTTTTGGTTGGATCTTTTTAGGCTTAAGTGGACTTATTTGATCAAGGGTCTATGATCATTTCCCAATTCCTAGCCTAGATTATCTTAACAGGACCAATGAGGCAAGTTCTAGATTTGCACATACTGCATGAACATAAAAATCTCCTCACACACACTTGGCACATTGTTTTATTATCAGATTATTGAAGCACCTAGTTCAAGTTTTAGCTTAAGTCATGCTATCATACCGGTTCCTATCATGTCACATGAAGATCCAACACATTCAACTCATTAAGCCTATAGATCTAGCATATTTCAATTTTTTTTTGGACAAGTATCAATTTCATGCTCTTATGCCATCATACTTTCATTATTTCTATCTACTTATACACATACAGTCCTACACATGCCGGTTCAACAGAAAAGTAAAACAGTCCCTTGGGTGAAAAGAACACATGCAAGAAAACCCTAAAAGAGGGTTATGAGTTAGATTACTCAGACTTCACCCTACCACTCACAACCTATTTAGCCCACCCCCACAGAAAATTGGTGCAATTGTCCTCAATACACAAAAAGAAAATACATAAGACAAAGGGTGAAGCAAACCTGTGGCGCATAAGCACCGACGACCCATTAAGAAGTGGGTGGGTTTGGTTTCCCGGAACCCGCTAGATCAGCAAAATTGATGCCATTAGTACCGCCCTCATCAACAACAGTAACACCATCAGTAGTGCTCCGCGAACCAGATGCACCCGCAAACCCCATCTCTCAGGCTCTCCTCACTTGCAACTCCTCCTCAAACAGAGATTGTCTCTGGGAAGCCTCGATCTGCTGCCTCTCTCTCTTCTTAGATCGAGTATGCTCAGAAGAGCGGGTGCGCTTCCCAGCCGCATGGGAAGGGTGGGGTGGTGGCATAGAATCACCAAAGAGTGCAGTCATCACCACGTCCTCCGTCTCAACCTCGGGTGTGGGCTCGAGGATAGCCTCAGTAGGAATAAGTAAGGCATCAAAATCAGACCAGATCCTAGTTAACTCCGTCTGGAAGGTAGTAACATCAATGGTGGGTCCCAGCCTCTCCAATACTAAAAGCTCGAATGCATCCAACCATTTATGTACAGCCTGAATCTTAGCATCCATCATCCGCTCCATTCGCGCCTCAGATTCCTCAACAGATTACTGTATCCAAGGCCTCATATGTTGTAGCAAGGTGGCCATCTAGGTCTCCAACTTCTGGACTCGGGCCAGAGGAACTAAACTGGTCCCCGAAGGGGGAGTGGCTCGTGATGAGCTAGCAACTTGACTAGTAGAAGTGGAGGGGGGAGCCCATGCATCTGATGTAGTGGCGGGCATGGTAGTGTCATCAACCTGAATCTGCTCCACATCACCAGCAAGATCAGCACCCAAAGGAGGTAGGTCAACCTGTGGTCCCTTCCACGGTGCTGCAGGATTAGCATCATCTCTAATAAGGCTGACGTCCACAGTCTTAGTCGCCTCTGTCAGCCTATCACAATGCCAAATAGGCACTGAAGCCTCCCTACACAGATGAAATATAAGATAAGGGAAGGGCAAAGTAGTGGTGGTCTTAAAGTCCCTCTCATGAATCTCGGTGATCAGAATTCGGGGGAAATCGAGCTCAATTCCCACCATAATCGTTGCTAACATCACAGCCCCATCCCATGTCATGACAATGTCCGCCTGTTTAGGGGACCGTCTAGTACGCACAATGGACCAAAAGAACTTTGCGGAAAAGCTCAGGTTTGCCTTTCTGAAAGGCAGTGTAGTATTTTGCACCCACTCGGTGCTCTCTCCATCCTCGGAAATATGACGGGCCATCTATCCTAGTAAACTCTCTCTCTGCTCGGCATCCCTCTGAAATGCCCCACTCTGAACCACCCTCATCATGTAGTCATACTCTGCTGTATTAATCGGTAGAGTGTGGGAAAGCCGTAAATAAAACAGCGAATAATGGTCTCGAAAATGTCGATTGAGAAGTTCCACACCAACGTGGCTTGTAGTGGAGGCTGAGCTAGTGGCTTAGCCCGTTTGGGCATAGAATTGTGGACGGTGGCGGTGTATGAGGTGTAGAACTCACGAACCATCTCCTCACTGAACTTTCCCAAACTCTGTGCCATCCAATCACACTTGTGCCGCTTGAACAACTCCTCAATGACGGGCACAGTATGAAGGCTCCCAGTAAGTACTCGGTGCTCCTCACTAATAGTCCTAGCTTGTTTCTCCCACGTGTTCCAGTACTGCCCATCATATTATATCTGGAAATGGCCATCAACACACCACTTGTTTGGCTCGGTGGTCAGCAGAACGGGGAACATAGGTATGCTTGGCTGGTCATGAGCCTCTCCGGAGCTAGTGGCATCGGAGGTAGAGGCCGATGTGCCACTGGACCTAGAGCCGAAATGTGACTTTGAGGCGGAATACGACTCCTCAGCATATTGGGCCCCCTCCTCGGATGGGGGGGGCAACTATGGGGGTGGTGGAGGAGGGTTTCTCCTTGTTAGAGACAACCACCTGCCTGTTCCGGTGCCTCGTAGTTAAAGGGGAAGTGGGGGAGCCTCTAGTTTGCCCCGGTGTGTATTCTTCTCCGCTGGACTCATGAAGAAGTCGACGTGAGGGTGCAATCGACTTTCACTTGCCTCTCCTCAAGTAAAAGGGTGCCTCTTTTGGTGCCATGGTACCTGTGGAAGACTTGTTAGTACTAAAAGAAACCAAAATAACCAAAGAATAATTGTAGAACCCCATTAGGACTTAGACAAAAAATAAAAAACATCATAGGCAGTAGCTGTTTTTGTGACCCATGGTGGGTACCTACGGTCCGTCAATGGAACGACGAGCCGTGGGTCCCCTCCGTAGGTGAAAGAGTCAAATTTTAGGTCTCTGTTGTTGGAACCACGGATGTGCAGAATGGTCATTCAATGGAACGACAGACCGTAGTCCACACCGTGGTTCGCAACTTAACAAATAATTTTGTGCATCCAATTGACGGACCACGACCTACGGTCCGTCTGTTAAAGTTGTCGACCAGAGATGTGCCAGACATGTAATCCTAATATTTCATTCAACACTTTAAAACACAACAATTGCCAACTACTTCAAGTCTAAACATGCATTTCAACATATTATGTGGTAGTTTATCATCCTTAGGGTTTTGATTATGCACAATTCGATTATCAATACAGATACAACGAACCCTAAGTCAAAACTTCCAACTAGACCTATCAAACCCAAATTTTTTGCAAGTTAAATCTACAACACACTCACACACCACCGTTCCAAGGGTAGTATCTAAACAAGATTTCAACAATTAAACAAGCAATTAACTACCCAAGGTCAAGTTCAACTTTGTGACTTCAAGATTAAACAATGAAAAAGGTATTCAAAGTTCTGGTGAAATCGTTTACCTTTCAAGAAAGCAAAGTTGGTGAGTGTGTGGTGTAGTAACTTTTGTGCTCCTTAGACCGACCTTGACACTGAACCCAGACTTGACTGTTCTTGTGGAAGAGAGAAATTTGGATAGGAAAGGGAGATTTGGGAGAGATATGGAAGAAATGGAAGTTAGATGGAATTAAAAATGGAAGGGGGGATTATATGGATGTGATGGGGGAGGTTAAGGGATAAAATTTAGGAATTTTAACGGTTTAAAACGGTTGGGGGGAAAGAGGGTAGTGGGCAATGTGTTTAAAATGAAGGGTTTATATTTTAATTGGGGTCCGAGTCGGGTCGACTGTAACCCTAACTTGGACCCACGAAACCTCATCGGTGGTCCGTGGGTCGACCTACGATATGTTGATGGGTACCGTGTTTCACTCCAATACTTAGTGAAAATCAGAACACATACCTGGGATCTACGGATGCCATCCACGGTCCGTGGGTGGACCGACAGATTGTCGATAGGACCCGTAGACCACTGCATCAGCTTAATTTCTGAAGAATTACCTTTTCTTCCCTGCACACGTAGAAAACGACTCTCTTTATATGTTTTCTGGACACTTTTTAGACATGGACCATATTATATCTTTATCTAGCGAACACTAAAATTAAAAATTAATAAACGTCTATCTAAAAAAACTACAAATTTAAGAAAAACTCCCTATATCAAAAAGAAACTCCTATAGTTGGCTAGATTATACATCTTGGGTTGCCTCCCAAGCAATGCTTGATTTAACGTCGCGGCACGACGCAGACACCTTGATTACTCAGACTTCATCAAGACCCCACTCCTCTATCACCTCATTGACACTCTCAGATTTCCCCAAGTAGATCTTTATCCTTTGACCGTTCACCTTGAACTTCGTTCCATCCTTGTTCTCCAGTTCAACTGCTCCATGTGGGAATACTTGGGTTAATGTTAATGGTCCGATCCACTTAGACTTGAGTTTGCCAGGAAATAAGCTCAACCTTCAGTTAAATAATAGCACCTGATCACCGGAAGCAAATTTACGTTTTTCGATCTTCTGATCATGGTACTTCTTCATCTTCTCTTTGTACAAGGCTTAACTTACATATGCTTTTAGGCGAAACTCATCAAGCTCATTCATCTCATTCATTCTTTGACTCGATGCGGCGCCCCAATCCAAATTCAAATTCTTTAATGCCCACATCGCTTTATGCTTTAGCTCTACATGCAAATGACAAGACTTCCCATATACAAGTTGGTAGGGGGAAAAACCTATGAGAGTTTTGAATGCAGTGCGATAAGCCCATAGAGCATCATCAAGCCTCCTTGACCAATCAGTTTTGTTAGCATTTCCGGTCTTTGTAAGAATTTGCTTTATCTCGTGATTTGACACTTCAACTTGCTCACTCGACTGCGGATGATACGGGGTTGCTACGCTGTGACGAACACCATACTTCTCAAGCAACGCCTTGAACAACTTATTACAAAAGTGAGAACCTCTATCGCTTATGATTGCCCTTGGTGTACCAAATCTGGAGAAGATATTCTTTTTCAGGAATGCGGTGACACTCTTTCCCTCATTGTTTTAAAGCGCGACTGCTTCCACCCATTTCGATACATAGTCAACCGCCACAAGAATGTACTTCATCCCATTCGAACTCACAAATAGACCTATGAAGTCAAGACACCAAACATCAAAAAGCTCAATCACCAGTATTGGGTTCATTAGTAGTTCTTGTTTTTTAGAAATTCCTTCCTCACGCTGGCAACGATCACAAGACTTGGCGAAATCATGAGCATCTTGGTGGATGGTAGGCCAGTAATACCCACACTACAAAATTTTATTGGTAGTTCGTATACCACTATGGTGCCCACCAACAGGCGATGAATGACACGCCTCTAGTAAACTCATCATCTCAACCTCGGGAACACAGCGACGAATAATCCCATCAGCACAAACATGAAAGAAGTAAGGCTCATCCCAAAAGAATTTCTTCACATCATGCATGAACTTTTTCCTTTGGTGAAATGATAAATCCGACAGAACCAAATCACTTGCCAAGTAGTTAGCAAATTCTGCGAACCAAGGGTTAAAATCATAAGAAGCAGCCAATACCTGTTCATCAGGGAACATATCATTTATCTCGATTCCATCTTCTAGCTTGATCGTAGCTTCCTCCTCTAGTCTGGACAAGTGATCAACAACCTGATTTTCTATTCCCTTTCTATCCTTTACCTCAAAATTGAACTCTTGCAGTAGAAGCACCCATCTAATCAATTTTGGTTTTGCATCCTTCTTAGCCATCAGATACCTCAACGCAGAATGGTCAGTATGCACTATGACCTTAGTGCCAAGCAAGTAGGATCTAAATTTTTTGAATGTGAAAACCACAGCAAGGAGTTCTTGTTCAGTCACAGTATAGTTCTCTTGAGCCACATTCAAAGCTTTGCTGGCATAGTAAATTGGATGAAGAATTTTCTCTGGCCTCTGTCCTAATACTACACCAAGAGCCACCCCACTTGCATCACACATCACTTCAAATGATTGCCCCCAATCCGGTGAAATAATGATAGGTGCCGAAGTTAACTTTTCTTTCAACTCTCCAAATGCTCTCAGACAAGCATCATCAAAATCAAACTTACACTCCTTTTCAAGTAGCTTGCACAATGGGTGTGCAATTTTAGAGAAACCTTTTATGAACCTCCGGTAGAAACCTGCATGCCCAAGAAAACTTCGAACACCTTTTATAGAGATGGGTGGTGGAAGCTTTTTTATCACCTCAACTTTAGTTCTATCAGCCTCAATACCTTTCTGTGAAATTTGATGACCCAGAACTATACCCTCTTTCACCATAAAGTGGCACTTTTTCAAGTTGAGCACAAGATTGCACTCTTCACACCTTTTTAGTACATCAACCAAATGTGTCAAATAGTCGTCAAACAAGTCACCTACTACAGAGAAATCATCCATAAATACCTCTATCGTGTCCTCCACCATATCCGAAAATATCGACATCATACAACGCTGAAAAGTTGATGCAGCATTACATAACCCAAATGACATCCTTTTGAAGGTGAAAGTCCCATAAGGACCAGTGAAGGTGGTCTTCTCTTGGTCTTCCGGAGCTATGTAGATTTGATTGTATCCCGAATACCCATCTAGAAAACAATACCAACCCTTACCAACGAGACGATCTAGCATCCTATCCATGAATGGCTTTGGAAAATGGTCTTTCTCAGTCCATGTATTTAACTTGCGGTAGTCCATACACACTCTCTAACAAGTCACCGGCCTCATTGGAACAAGCTCATTTTTAGCATTGGGAACCACAGTGATTCCTCCTTTCTTTGGCACACACTGAACTGGCCAAACCCAACTACTATCAGGAATAGGATATATAACTCCAGCATCTATGCACTTAATGATCTCCTTTTTCATAACTTCTTGCATGGAGGGATTCAGTCTCCTTTGATGCTCAATATTTGGCTTGATGTCCGGCATGAGTTGAATTTTGTGACAACAAATGCCTGGTGGAATCCCATTAATATCCACAATAGTCCATCTTATAGCCCTCATAAACCGCTTCAACACCGATATCAAAGCCTCTATTTTCCCTTCACTCAAGTCAACAGCAATAATAACGGGCAAGGTGCTATTTTTTCACAAGAATACATACCGCAAGCGAGATGGGAGAACCTTAAGTTCCAGTTTTGGAGGCTCATCAACAGACGATTTTGCAGGTGGGGTGTCTCAATTCTTCATGTCTAATTCCAACCATTTTTGTTTGAAATGAAACCTATCAAGTGCAGCAGCTAGCTCATCATAGTCATCAATACCATCACTATCAAAATTCATTATCACAGCAGCTAAAGCCTCAACACCTAACCTCTCTTCAATGGACACTTCAGATTCTTTCTCCACATTTGATTTACCACCGACACCAACTTAAGATCACTTTCATGCTTCATTGACCTACAGATGTTTAAAGTTACCTCATCATTGTTTAATCAAGACTTCATCTGATCTCTCTCCATATCGACCAACGCACGCCTAGTAGCAAGAAATGGTCTCCCTAATATGATGGGAACCTCAAAATCAACCTCACAATCTAGTATCACAAAGTCCGCCAGAAAAATGAATGACTCCACTTTCACAACGACATCTTGGAGCACTCCAATAGGCCTCTTCATAGTTCTATCGGCCATAAGTAAACGCATCGCAGTCGGCTTTGGAGCTCCTAGACCTAACTTCTTATAAATGGACAATGGCATCAAACTAATGTTGGCACCCAAGTCACACAAAGCCTTTGCAAAGTATAAAATCCCAATGGTACAAGGAATGGTAAAAGCTCCAGGATCCTCTTTCTTTTGCTTAAGTGACCTAGTAGCAATAGCACTACAATGTTGCAGCTTCTCTTCATTCTCAAAACTAACATCACTCTTTTTGGTCACCAAGCTTTTCATGAATTTTGGCATACCCAGGCATCTGTTCCAAAGCTTCTATTAATGGGACATTTATGGATAGTTGCTTCAACATAGCAATGAACCTGCGATATTTTCCCTCTTCAGTCTTTTTCACCAATCTTTGTGGAAATAGAGGTGGAGATCTAGGCATGGGAATAACTTTTTGGGCCACCTCAACATCTTTTTCTGTATCAACTTTCGGATCTTCAGTAACCTCATTCTCATCCTCATCTTTTTCTATCACTCTATAAACCTCAGACGGCATGGGGGGATCAATAGTTTGTTTTCCTCCGCGAGTAGTGACTGTCATACAATGCCCATCATTTTTCGGATTTTGGATGGTGTTGCTAGGTAGTATGCCAGGCTGGCATGGGTTCACAGTAGTAGACAACTGACTAAACTGCTGCCCAAGTTGCTTGATCAACACTGCAGGGGCATCAACTTTCTGACCAATTCCAGATAAATCATTACGCATCTCCTTCATATTTTCATATGTCGAATCAAATCTCTTCATCATCTTTTGTATCATATCCTCAATGCGAATCATACTTGTACCAGCCTCTCTATTACTAGGGGGAACATAGGGCCCAACCTTCTCATTCATATTGCCATAATTGTTCCAATTGTAATTGTTATCACGAATGTAGTTTCCATCATGGTTGTAGTTGCCATAGTTCCGACCTTGGTTTTCTTGACCTTGGCGTCAATTATCCGAGTTGGAACCTTGGGCATTGGTTCAGAAACCCCCCCGTCTGATCATTAACCAAATTTGCATCCTCCTCATAGTAATACTCGTCAACTGGCGGTGCTGGAGTTCTAGTTAGATAATTTACCGCATTCACCTTTTCTGCACTTCCACTCACATATTTTAATACCAAGCCAATTTTTGTCCTTATTTGAGCCATCTCTTCATGAATGTCATCATTGGATTGACTTGGTGTAGTTTGGACAGCGAACGTGCTTCTACCAGTATTTGCCTTCCTAGTGCTCCATGCTTTATTGTTCTGGGAGATCCTCTCAAGTTTTTCAATAATCTCCTCAAAAGTGCACTCACCATACGATCCTCCAGCAATAATATCTAACACAGCCTTTCCATTGTCATCCTGTCCTCTGTAGAAATACTTATTCAGTGACTCATCATCTATGCAGTGATTCGGAACACTCCTCATGAATCGAGTGAACCTATCCCATGAACTGCTTACCGACTCTCCAGGTAGTGCCGTGAAATTATTCATTTTATCTTTGTAGTTCAACTTCTTTGACACCGGAAAGTACCTCACCATGAACACCTTATGCAGTTGGTCCCATGTGTATATTGAATTGTATGCCAGCTTAGAAAACCACACAGCAGCATTTCCAGTCAAAGAAAGTGGGAATACTCTCAAACCTATAATGTTCATATCCAAGTCCAGTCGTCCCACACTACTCTTACAGACACTTGTCAATTTAGCCATGTGAGTGTATGGATCTTCCGAAGATAACCCAGCGAACAACCCTCTTACTGTAAGCATTTGCATAGATTACTGGTCACAACAAATGTATGTCCCGGAGGTAGTGGAGGGAGAACAATAGGCCCAGTTGATCCAACCGCGTCGTAGTCAACCCTGTAGTTATCACGAAGCCTCGGTGTTGGCTGGTTATGCACCCTTTCTGCATTTTCAATTAGATGACCACCCTAAACCTGGGCGGGTACATTTACAACTTCAGGAGGTTGAAGACCAACTCCATCCCCTTGACCCTCTCCGATGGCATCATCGTGTACCTCGAGATTTATGCTTCTTCCGACCATTTTTCTCAAAGTTCTTCTTAATTCTGGATCGTAGGGCTTTAGGGTATTTCCTTGACTCTGTGTACTTTGCATACACTAGAGTTGAAATCTGTAGAAAAAAAATGTAAAATCAGGAAATACTTGACTAAAGTTCAACAATGTAGTTAGTTTAATCTAAAAGTCGTATTCCCACGAAGCGGTACCAAAATTTGATACGCCTAAATTACACCTCCCGAAAGAAGTATAAGCGGTTGTTGCCAAATAAAGAACCCAACATGTAAGTTCGGTTGATCTCACGAGGAATATGGTTTAGACTTAAACTTAACTCACGATTATTTCTTTTTAGTCAAACTATTTCCGAGAAAAGTAAACAAAGGGGGGTTTTGTAATAAAATAATAGTTTATTGGTTTGAATTAATATGTAACAAGTAAACAAGATTCACAATTGAGATATCAATATAAGATGAAAACTAGGGTATATGTGTTCCCCACAAGTTCTTAATGCAGTATTCCTAATAATAGTAATTTTATCCTAGTGTTGACATGCAAGGCTGATAAGTTAGGTATCCTTAAGTGATTGGTAATCCAAGTAGGAACTTTCACCTTGCAACTTGGTAAGTCTATGGGTGTGTGCTTTACTAACCCTTATCTTTACCCCAGATTAGTCCTCGTGTCAATTGAGTTGGGTATTCACCCTCACGTCAACTGATTAAAGTCAGACTATTAGATTGCAGCACATCCTTAACTAAATCTCCGTTGTTTAATCATTTTCTCATTCATTACCCTCTTGGTAAGGCAAGTAGGAACGAGGTGAGTTCTAACGTTGCGCACCGCTAGAAAGACTTTTAAACGAAAAGATTAACAATACATGCATAAACACTATTCAAGAATTACTTAGTTATTAGTCATACATTGTTAATTGTTCATAGTTCCCACAACCCTAGTTGTGGATTTAGCTACTCATGCTTGAGAATTCACAATTCATATTAGAGTTGCTTAAAGAAATCATGAACTTACAATTAGAATAGATGAAAACCGAAATCTTGAATTGAAATTGAAAGTGCAAAGTGCATAAACTGGCTTCCGAAATTAAAGTACCAAAGTGTTTTCAAAATAATTCCAAAAACCAAAAACAAAAGTCTCCAATTTTATCTAACTCCAAAAAAAGAAATAAGAACTAATATTTATAGTATTTAAATCCTAAACCAACTAGGAAACGAAAATAAGGAAAAAAAATTCAGGACGCGATTTTGACAGACGACCAGACCTACGGACCTTGGGTCAACCTACGCTCTGTGGGTCACCTCTGTGGGTCAGCACTTGGAAACTATTTCAGGGCCTTCAAACGACGGTTGCCACCGATGGTCCGGGGTTTGGACTACGGTCCGTCCTGCTCTTCCGTGATTCAAGTACTAGAACTTCAATTTTCTAAATCAAACGACGGCCATCAATTTACGATCCGTCAGTCAATCTACGGGGTGTCATTTGCCTCCGTGGTTCCATGCTTGGTCAGACTTCCTTGAACTCACACCTACGCTGCATCACCTACGACTCGTCTCTGGACCTACAGTCCGTGGTTGGCTTCGTCGGTTGCTACTGCTGCCATTTCAGTCCCTTTTTCTCTCAACCGCTTCCGAACCAATTTCCTATAAAGATTACATAAAAAACCATTATATCTAATAACAAACAGCCTAATACACACATAAAATCTAAGTGAAATGCATTGGAAATATCATAAACTCCCGGTATATGGGCCCATGTCAAATTTTGAGGCATATTTGTAAGGTTTCTTATGAACTTGAGTTGCCAAATGATTTAGCATCGGTAAATCTGGTATTCCATGTCTCTTTTCTTAAAAGGTGTGTTGGATACTCGACATCTATTGTTCCTTTAAAAGGTTTGGTAGTTAAGAAGAATCTTTCTTATGAAAAGGTCCCGATTGAGATTTTAGATCGACAAGTTCGGAAGTTGAGAAATAAGGAAGTTGCTTCCGTGAAGGTTCTATGTAGAAATTAATTAGTTGAGGGTGCCACTTGGGAGGCCAAAGTCGATATGATGTCTTGGTATCCTCATCTCTTTTCCTCCGCTCCTACTGTAGATTAAGGTATTAGCTCTTCATGATTTATTATTTTGGATTCATGCGTTTTAGTCACTCTCGTGTTTCCAAATGCATGCATGTTCATAAAACTTGATTTTTGATGTTATGACTTAGCTTGGAGTGATTCTCCATGTTTATATGCATTTTAATGAAAAATTACATTCATGTTGCGTTGTTAGTTTCTTTCAAACACAGTTCATGCTAGTTTGAGTCCCATTTGAGGACTAATGTTCCCAATGGGGAAAAATTGTTACACCTCAGAAATTGAAAAGTCAAAAAGGAATGAAAATACAAAATTTCCCCTGAAGCAGTGGTCTACGAATCCAACCTACAGACCGTAGGAAGTCCTACAAGTCGTAGGAAGTCCTACAAGCCGTAGGAAGTGAACAGTAGCTAGAACCCAGAGTTGGGTTTCAGAATTTTAAGTTTCTTAACTTTGACCTACATATGAACATGATGAACCGTAGGAAGGTTTACGAGCCCTAGGTGTCTTTCCTTGAAGGGATTCAGGGATTTCATTTAGGACCTCAGTTCCACGGAATGATTTGATGGGTTGTCATTTGGTCTACGGGTCATAGGATGGGTCTCATAGAAAGGGTTCACACTTGGTGAAATTTTAGACTAAAAGTTGAGTTCTACGGATGGGGTCTATGGACCGTAGGAATTTGGACGGACCGTAGAAAGGTTTCTTGGGGAGTAAGGTGAAAGTTAGGTTTCTGAAGTTTGTTTTACGGTAGACCAGTACGGGTAGTAGAAAGTTCTATGGACTGTAAGACTGTTCGACAGTTATTTCTTAAGGGTATTTGGGTCTTTTCCTATTAAATTAATGCCTATATTATGTCGTTTTGACCTAATTCTAAGTCATATAACTATCTTTCTACTCCTAAAATTTCCTCAACTCTTTCATTCCCTCAAATTCCCTAAATCCATCCAAGTTTATCCCCTCCAATTTTGTCCCAAGGTCAAAGAGAAAAGGCTAGGGTTATCAAGTCAAGTCTCCTTGTTCACATTTATTTTGGGATTTGATCCTCAAGGTATGTAGCGTTTCATCAAAGGGTTTCATTCACCAATTGAGCCCCAAGGTTTTCTCCAATTCTCCAATTCTCCAACTCAAGTTTAATCAAATTAATTAAGTTTTCTTTCAATTCTTCATGGGTTCTATTTATGTTGATTCAATTGCTTGAATTTGATCTTATTGTGGTTGTTTAACCCAATTACATGCTTTCCAATTGAAATCATATAAGTCCATGCATTGATCGTGATTTTTTACTATAAACTCTAAATTGTATGAAAATGGAGAAAAGTTAAGAATCAATGAATGATGTTTTTATGAACTTATGCATGATTTATGAAAATGGATTATTTATGATCTAGGTTGCTTTAAGATGAGCATCAATGAAGTTGTGAAAGGATTTTCTCACATATTAAGGGATCATGGCTTGGTGAAAGATTTTCTCACTTAGACTTAATTCAAGATTTAATGAGCTACTTTATGATGTTTAAGCTTGGATTAGTATTTGAATTTTGCTTTTTCATGTATGATGATAACTTTATGAAAATGACTATTCCATTGGGATTTAACTTAGCACCGAGAGAACTTTGAGGTAGATGCTAAAATACGATAGTCTCTAGTAGCAATATCTAGTTCCAAACTATGTTCCCCCGTGGGATTTCCTTAAATGGCCTAGCTAGTGGATCCACATATAGCACATGTTATGATACAGAGTTCTATCTTGGCAAGAGACTCTCCCTTCTCGATGTGGGAGTTACATCGGATTCCATGTTATGGCTCGTATGGTCTATTATGGGTTAAAGCTAATATCCCACAAAATAAACTAATTTCCTTTCAAAGAGATTACGAATCCTTCCTTATGATTTTAAGATGCATTGAACATGTTCATAATTTATGATTCTTCTTAAATGATTTTACTATGTTTAGCTTGGGCATGCATATCATGTATTCGATTATGTCCTCTTATAATCATGTTTCCTGTTTTAATGCATTTCATGTACTAATGCATACTTGTGCCTACATTATTTCACTAATGTAGGGTGTGATGATTCCTCTCCCCCTGTTCGTGGCTAGTGGATTACATTGTAGATTTGAAGACTTGGTGAGTCCTCATACTCCAAGGACGATGTCACCTTTATTGCTTTCATATGTCTTTTATATTTCGAATGTTGTACGTGGTGTATGGGTTACGTCCCAACCACTCCTTCTGATGTAATAGATGGCGTGTCAAAAGTATGTTAGATTTCCACTTTTAAAATGTCAAACTCTTTATTTTGTATGAGATTTCTTATTTTTCTCTATTATGTTGTGTATATGTATGTCAAGTGTCTTTTGTAGAGCCTCTCGGGGTCTTATACACCATGTAACATCTAAGGTGTACTTTGGGTCATGACAGCTTATGATGAGAAATGTTTTTGTGTGAATGTTGAAAGAAGAAATCGGTGTTTCTTCTCTTTTGAATGATCTTTTTTATTCTTATATTGACTAGTTGAGTATTGATGTGAGGCTTGCAATGAACATCACACACAAGATTTTTGATTTTGTAGAGTTGTGCTAAATGATTGTGTTTGAAGTGCCATGTGTGGTGAGGTCCTACTTGAAAGCATGCTTGTTGAATCCTAGAATTTGCCTTGTTAGTCTAATTATCTATCTTTGGTTAATGAAAGAAATGATCTTGGGTACAAATTTTGAGAGGAAACCCAAATGTTCATACCTTTTGTGACTACCGGTGCAACCATTTAGGCACCATTTGAGCCTAAACCAATTGTTGTCAACCTTCTTGAAGCCTCTTGAGCCAAATTGTACCTAACTTCTCACCCATAAATTCTTTTCTAAGTAGTGATTTTGTTTCAATAGTCAACCCAGGCCAAAAGCCTAAGTTGCGGGTGTGGAATGGAAGGAGGAAAGAAAGCCAAGTGGAAGGAGAAGAAAGAAAAAGTGAGACTAAACTTTGAAATTTGTTACAGAAG
Source organism: Solanum etuberosum (assembly GCA_029582245.1). Lineage (NCBI taxonomy): Eukaryota > Viridiplantae > Streptophyta > Magnoliopsida > Solanales > Solanaceae > Solanum > Solanum etuberosum. Next base: position 92,259 of record JAJONR010001747.1, read on the forward strand.
GAACCCCTCCTTATAAAAAAAAAGAATGAGCGAAAGTTTGAAAATTGAAATGAAAAAAGAAAATGTGATTAAATAAAAAGGGTATCAAATAAATGGAATAAAAAATTGAAGTTTAAGTCTCCAAGCTAAAAGAATGAAAAGAACTTGAGAAAAGGTAAAGATGAATACATCAATGCTTTGAAAAGGTGAAGTCATTGAACCAAATTTAACATACCTTTACCCTCATCCCCATTACAAGCCTAAAAAGACCCTAGATATCTTACATAAACTAGGTTGTGTGATGATTGAAAAATATTGTCAGACTTATGGGATGAAGCTTGCATGTATTTCTCTTCCAGAGAGTGGGAGTTGTATTGATTCCAAACTTTTTAATTGATTTACTTTTTGAGAGCACGGAATCGTTCTTGATGTGAGGGCACTTGAATACATTTGTTGAAATATGTTTTTTTATAAGAAAGGAGCACTAGTGAGCTTGAGCTTGATTTGCTACGGGTGGTCATCATTTGAAGTTTTTTGAGTATGAATGAGTGTTCCATATGCTTTAGAGTAGTCTTATTGTGACACTTACATGTTAACTCTCATTGAGAACTGTTGTAGACACCCTTGTTGAACTAATTGTGTTCTTGATTTACTTAAGGACAAGCAAAAGTTTAAGTTGGGAGTGTTGATGAGTGGTAGATTTACACTCGTTTGAGGCCTTTTTAGTTCAACGATTAGTGTCCTCAATGCCTAATTGTGTCCTATTTTGATGATATTTTGATGATTTGCGGCTATGAAGGTTAAAGGACAAGGTAAGGATGAATATATGAAAAATAGGTCAAAACAATAAATGGAGTACAAACTCCGAACTGGTAGTCGCCTAACCAAAAGGGTGGATCGCCTAAGTGGTCTGACCTCACCCAAAGTGCCAGTGATAACACTTGAAAATATACAAGGAAGGTCAGTGAACTGAAAATCAAACAGCGACTCGTCGAGTTAAAAAGGCAGACTAGAAGACCCTCGCCAAAGTGACAAACTTTGAGGAAAAGTTAAGCCTTAAAAGGAGAACAAAGGTGGTAATCAGTGATTTGCCGAACGTGAAAGGAAGACTCAATCGAGTCATTCAATTGAGGTTTAAAAACCTCAAGTGAAGGGCGAACTAAGGAACAAACGGGGATTCGCCAAATATGTTGGCGAGCCCGATTAATGTCGCCAAGTTGGTCATGCACTAGCTTTTTGGCCAAATTTAGGGAAAATATAAATATCCCAAAGGAGAGTGAAAATGTAAGAGAATTTGGAAAAGAGTTCAAGTTCCTAATTTTGTATGCGGTTTGGAGAATTAACTTTTGAACTCTTAGATAAATATTCTTAGTTTTTGGATTTTCAATACAATCTTGTAATTGACGATTGAAGTGGATCTTGAAGATTATTGCATAATTTTAACTCCCCAATGGCTGAAATCATAGTGGATATACTTTCTTTTCTTTTTATGATGCTTGGCTAAAACCTCAAATCTAGGGGTGTGATTCTGGGGGGGGTGTTGATATTTTGTAGTGGGTTTTGTGTCTGACTCTATTTTATTGATGTAAATTCATGGATTTAATCTAATTAGCATTGGATAAATTCATGGGTTAAGGTTGGAAACTTAATCCCACCCTAGACCCTCGATTGATGCTCGAAAGAGATTAATTGAGGTGGGTAATTAGTTTAATGCCTGCAATTCAGATTTGCTTACTATAGTTTGCTTGAAAGAGAAATTGTGGTTCAATTCTAATTTTCTAGATTTGCTCGAAAGAGAGATTCTAGCAAGGTATTGGGTTGATTAGTGATTCACAAAGATGAGATCGAAAGGAGATTCTATGATTTAATGCCATGAGATCGAAAGAAGATTAGTGTTATCTAAGATTTCCTAGCCTATCCATGATTGTTTAGAGATATTGCGCAAGCACAATTATCCATAATTGACATCGATACCAATCCCTACACCCCTAGATCGTCTTTCACTTGTTTGAAATCCTAATTTTAGTTTAATTGTGTTACTTGATATCAAAACTTTTTTTCGTAAATTTTGGTGGAATCATCCACCCATTTCTCTTAATTGCTACATATGAATTGGTTTACACTCTAATTTCCAAATATAATTAATTGCATTATATCACTCTCTGTGGGATTCGACCCCGACACTTAGTTGGGTATTTTTATTGACGATGACTGTCTTCTCTTACTTTTTGGAGGATAATTTGAGTGTTAGCAATTTTCCTATTCAAAACTCCAACTTGGACCAAAAACTATTTGATCTATTGGATTATCAAATATGTTTGATAACATTATCCGATCATCTAAATTTAATATTTTTTTAAAGAGACTCACTATGCTTTATTTCACCTTTTTTGAAAAAAAACATTTTCTAGAACTGTGACATCTCGTGATTCAATTTCAGTAGTACTTCCATCCTCCAAATTATCTTATAAAGATACATTTCTTTTCTTTTGGACTTATTTTAACAAACTCACCAAGATGATCTTGAATATATGCAACATAACCCCAAGGTCATAGATAATTAAAGTTTGATCTATGACTAGTTCATAAGGAATAAAAAATACTGATTTTGAAAAATATGTTATGACTCTAGGTTTGCGTAAGATAAGATAATATTTTTGTATTGTAAAATAACTTGATTGTTATAATATTGTCATCAATATAAAACTCTTGAATTGATGCTTATATATCATATGCATGTGACAATGTATTTTATTGATAAAGTATGTCGAACAAATCGCAAGATTGACTATCTCACAAGAGAAATCGCCTCTTTAATCAAGGAACGTGAAGAGATGAGTTCCATCACCATATAATGACTTTTTTTGTAAAGTCAGATGTGATTTTTTCTAAGAAAATGAATTTGAGGATCATTAAAGAAAGAAACTTAGGTTAGACTTTTAGAGGTGTCTAGCTTAAGATCTATACAATTTTGAATGAATAAAAGAATGAAAAACACGCATCAATATAAGGTGAGAGCGTTGTAGCATGTGTTTTATACTATGTGCGCTTAGCGATTAATGGGTAAAAAAAAGAATGGTTCCCTGATTCTTCATTATGTGAAACCCTACAAGTTACATTAATTTTTCATTGAAAACCCCTTTGATCTTTGACTGTTTGTTGAAGGTTTAATTAGTGTTGCTACTTTAGCGTGTCACTAATATCCATGAATGATTTGGCAATGCAGTATGTGTCTAGAAAAGCAATTGATTTGGAACATATAGATTCAAGTAGAAAAGAAAGACGATTAAAATAAATAAGTTAACTTATTTACACAAGCCGGCTATTACACTAATCATGTGAGTGTCGAGTGTAATTATGAATATAAAGTTAAACATAAACTCGAGTTCATCTCTTTATTTCATCAAACTATTCCAGTGTTAGTAGTTAGGAACTAGGTTTTTTTTTCCATAAATGATGCACCTCTATATATACTACTCACTAGAGGCAAATTTGTAAATATTAATTATGTCAAGTCTTATTCTAGAATTCTCTACACAATTAGAAGATTCCAAGGACTTTCCATACAAATCCATGGAATTCTAAGGTCTTTGAAACAATTCTTCCTATATTTCTTGAATATTCAACCAAGGACTATTATTCTTCTAATCTAAGCCTTCCACATGGAAAATTGTATGTCACGTGGCGTCTAGGTGGCATTATGATGTGACGGGTCATCACAAAACATCCTATAATTATAAAAAAAATCACCCTTCTTATAAGTTTCATATTACATTAAAAAGAGTTATTTATAAGCATGGGCGGATTTACGTTGAATAAAGGGGGTTCGTCCGAACCCTCTTCTTCAAAAAATTACACTATATATCTAAGATCAATTTTTTAGTTATCTGTATATATATACTATTAAACCCCTGAACATACACCAAAGGCGTAGCTTAGTATCATTGGGGTTCAGACATTCGCGCTACATGCGGGCGAGGTCGTGTGTTGGAATCCAGCCGAAGGTATTTTTTAATCAGCTTAGTTTTTATGCGTTTTAAATTATTTTTAAAAAAAAATAATGGAATCAGAAAACAACGTTTAGTGTTACAAAAAATTAAAACGTTGTTTGGAAATTTGGGGATTATTAGTTTAATCCCTAATTACAAAGTCAAGTATTAAAAGCCCCATTTCTTCTTCTAGGATCTTTCAACATTTTATTTTCTCATCATCTCTCTTGTTGCTACCATGAACATTGTTGGCTGCTGCTACTGCTGCTTGTTGTTGACTTGTTGCTGCTGCTTGTTTCTTGCTTCTTCAGTGTCACGACCCAGGGGTACACCCAAGATGTAACATGGCGTATAGGACCCTCAGAGGCCCCATACAAGCCACTTAGCATTCATAACATAAGAAATAGAAAAAAGAGGTAAAGAAACACATTTCAAGTCTCAATAGTCTTTATAAAAGTAAAGCGGAAGTCTAAACACTTTGTCTCAATAGCCATCTAATACAATAGAATGAAATTTGGGCCTAGCCTATACATCATGTCCAAAACTGAAAATGAGAAAGAAAACTGAAAACAATGAAAATCCATCCTCGAAGCATCAGGACTCACCAAAGCTCGGAATCTCTCAAGTCAACCTCTAGCCACGAAACTGAGAACTCTGACTGTCGGACCCTACATTTGGAGAAATGTAGGCAAGAGTATGCGTTAGTACAAAATATGTACTAAGTATGATAGTCATGCATATAAACATTTAAATCATGCTAAAATAGGGCATTTCAGAACATGCAATGACCAAGCTAAAACATGATACAGAAGGGTTAGAAAACATGAGTCATAAAACATGGTCAATGCAAGCTAACATCTTTAAAACCTTTGAACACATATGAGATACTTCTTGAAGTAACCTTAGTTCATTATTAATGTGGGAAGTAGCCTTAACCGACATAGAGACCATGTGAGCTATAACATGATCCCCCGGTGTCTCCCACACCGAAAAGGATTGTCCTACTTGCCAAGGTAAGGACCATGAACTTCTAGCTTAGGTGGATCCACTAGCTAATGTCTATCTAGACAACCATCCTATGGGGGCACATAGGTAAGGGATAAGGAGATTACTTCTAGAAACCCGGCCTCTACTAATGGGAGAGCTTCCATCTCAATATTCTCTCTGTGCTAAGCATAAATCCCATAGAATAGTCATTTCTTACTTGTTCTTATTATCCGTGGAAGGGCACGTCATCTTGCCAATCCAAGCTAAGTCATATGTCGTCCATGGAAAGGTATCATTCAATAACCAATCCAAGCTAGGTTTCATTAGGATAGCTCTTTATCTTTGATTCATTTAGGTGAGAAGACCTTTCAACCTTAGAACCCTTACTATGTGAGAAAATCTTTCACAATAATACTTTCATGTGTATATGAGAAAAATCTTTCAACAACACAACAACAACATCATCATTGATACTTCACTCTCGAAGCATCCTTAAACATTTACATAGATTTCATAAGAACATGTATAATTCCATAATTCACCTTTAAAGGTTCAAAACCCACTTTCAATCACCAACATTAGAAAACATGGGTTAGGGATGGGTTTCATCATGAATTCATATAATTCTATCAATTCATACTTGATTTCATAAAACTCTTCCTCCATAATGCAAGACACATATTATATGCTCATAACTTTGAAAACATGGAGATTTTATGGATTCATAGGGGAATCATTATAAAATCATAGTATTTCATCAATTCATGCATAAAAGATCATAATTCAATCATTTAAATCAATAATCAAGGGAACCCAAGGAAATTGAAAAAAAATCCTAACTCAATAGGAGAATTCTAACTTTGGAAATAGGAGAATTTGGGAACTCCATGAATAGAAGGAATTCATGGATGAAGACTAACATACATCAATGTCAATTGCTTAACTTCAATGGAGGAATTGGAGAATTGACTTGCAAACCCTAGCTTGGACCCTTCTTCTTCAAGTTTTCTAGAGAGAGAAATATTTTGGAGGAAGACTTGTTCTTCTTTTGTAAATTTGTGAGAATGAATTTCAGTAGGGAAATTTTAGAGTTAAAACACTTATATATGAGTTTTGGTGAAGGTTAAAACGACATAGTATTAGGCTAGACTAATTAGAAAAAGACCCAACTGCCCTTAAGAAAATAACTGCCGACCTCAAACGATGCCTTGACCAACGGACCATGGTTTGACCGACGGTCCGTCCTGTTGGTCTGTCGTCCGGCATCATAAAGTGGATTTGAGGGCACTAATCCATAGACCTCATCCACGGACCGTGGACCCAATGACGGTCCATTGGTCCAGGTCGTGGTTTGTGGTTCGTGGTCCTTTGAACCATTTGGGTTGCAATCCACGGACCAGACCCACGGTCCGTGGCTCCGTCCACGAGTTGTGGCTGACCTCTGTCGGATGGCACCAGAAACTTCTTGAAAAACTGAAATGTTGCCCTTTCTCGAATCCGATGTGTTACATTATGTTGGATTGGTTGCTTTTGAAAACTTGAAGTAAGTTAGCAATAGTTTCTTCCATCTCCGTTCATAGCTACTTTGGTAAGTTTTTGGTTCCCTTATTTTTACTAGCTTTCTATATACCTTATTTCGTTAATTATTGATGTTCTTTCTCTTAGTTGATTGATTTATTGATATCATTGAAGTTTCACTTTTTTTGATTGACTGATTTTATATATGTTCTTAATTTAAAATTGAAGAAATAGAGAAATTTAATTTAATAATCAAATAACCATTGCTTACGCTTTTTTGTTTTGGTCATTATTGTGTGTGTGTTTTTTGTAATAGTTCTTATTGTGTGTTTAATTCTCTTAAATTCTAACTAAATTTTTACTTTACGATTTAGTCTCAATATTCAATAAAGAAGTATTTTATCCCAGTATCGAAATCAAGTTAAGCCTCTCATAGTCATAGTCAATCAAACCAAGAAGAAAATGTCAATCATTCAGAAGTACAATTACATTCTTCTCAAGAATTTAATTTGAGTACTTTAAAATTTGGTCCCGGTGAGAGAACTCCAATATTGAATAATCATCCAAATCATCGTGATGTTATTAGAAGAGCATACCTTGTGAATGGTCATTGTCAACCTCACCTAGAGGTGCATGATTATCCTCAAACAAATATTTTTGGATCAATGCATCGTTTTAATCATGAATGGTTTGATGATGTATATCATGATTGGTTGGAGTATAGTGTTAGTAAAGATGCAACCTATTGTTTGTATTGCTATGTATTTAAAGACCATAACACCAATCAAGGTGGAGGTGAATTATTTCATGTAGAGGATTTAAGAATTGGAATAAAAAGAGTAGTCTTGACAAGCATATTGGTCTGTCGAATAGCCCACATAATCGGTCAAAAAAAATGTCAAGATTTACTACGATAACAACAGTCTATTTAATCTGCATTTGAGAGGAAATCTAATCAAATTAAGCATGAATATTATATCCGCTTAAGTATTTCAGTTGATGTAGTAAGACTTCTCATAACTCAAGAATTCGCATTTCGAGGTCATGATGATTCTAAATCATCACTTAGTATGGGTAATTTTCTTCAAATTCTCTCATGGTATGCAAAAAGGAGTGACAAAATTTGTGATCACGTACTTGAACATGCCCCTTAAAATGATCAAATGACTTCTCCAATAATTCAAAAGATATTATGACTGCATGAAATATAGAAACAGTTAAAGATACTCTTGAGGAACTAAATGGTGACTACTTTGCATTACTAGTTGATGAATCATTTAATATTTCACGCAAGGAGAAAATGGCTATTGTATTACGATATGTTGATAGAATGGGATTTGTGATGGAGCCACTTATTGACATTATTCATGTTCAAGATACGAGTGCATTATCCCTGAAAGAGGAAATTCTTAATTTACTTTCTCAACATTCTTTGAGTCCATCAAGTGTGCGTGAACAATGTTACGATGAGGCAAGAAATATGTAAGGTGAGGTCAATGACTTAAAATGTTGATTAGGAAAGAAATTAGATCGACTCATTCTATCCATTGTTTTGCTCATCAACTTCAACTAACTCTTGTTGGGGTCTCTAAAAAGTGTGTTGAAGTGGAAAAATTTATAGTATTGGTTTCAAATATTTTTAATGTATTGGATCTTCTTTTAAGCGTATGGATGATTTACGAGATTCTCAAAAAATAACAATTCAAGAGGCATTAAATATGGGTGAACTTACAATCGGTAGGGCTTGAATCAACAACTTGGTCTTTCAAGAGCTTATGATACTCGTTGGGAATCTCATTATAAATCCTTTTAAAATTTTATTCTTTTGTTTGGGTCTATTCTTGAAGTTCTTGAATCACTTGCTCTTGATGCACGAAGTATTGATGAAGGAGCCAAGGCAATGGGACATCTTGAATCTTGTCGAACATTTGAGGTTATGTTCATGTTGCATTTGATGATAGATGTATTAGCAATCACAAATTATCTCAATAAATGCTTACAAAAAAAGGAGCAGGATGTTGCAAACGCCATGCTACTTGTTGAAGTAGCAAAGAGAAGATTGCAAGTTTTAATGGATGATGAATGGAATTCTCTTATTGCTAAGGTGTCTATATTTTGTGCGAAACAAGAAATTTTGATACCTAACTTTGAGGAGCCATATGTTAGCTCTTTAAGATCACGGCGAAGACTTGCTCACTATACAGTCTTACATCATTACTGTGTTGAAGTGTTTTGCAATATTATTGATTGGCAACTTCAAGAACTTAATGATCATTTTAATGAGGTAGCTACTGATTTGTTCCATGGAATTGCTTTTTTGAATCTAATTAACTCATTTTCAAGTTTTGACATAAAAAAAATAAGAATGACTGACTTATATCCAGATGACTTTGATGAATTTATTATGGATACTCTTGAGAATAAACTTGCAAGTTACACTGTTCATGTTCGTGATGTTGATGAAAGGTTCTCCAATCTAAATTGACTTTGTGATCTTTCCAAAAGATTCCAAACAAAAAAACATTCAAATTGTCCTCTGGTATTCCACTAAGTGAAACTTGCTCTACTTCTACCAGTTGTAACTGCATCCATTGAAAGAGTTTTCTAGGCAATGAAGTTTATCAAGAATGACTTGCGGAGTCAAATGAGTGATGATTTTTTTAGTGGTTGTTTGGTGCCTTTTGTAGAAAAAGATGTATTTGATAGTAATTCTAATGATGTTATTATTAAGACATTTCAAGATATGAAACCTCGTAGAGTACAATTGTAATGATGTATGTAGTTGCATTTTCAATTGTAAAATTATATTTTGATAGGCTTCACTATGTTTTGTTATACATTCTACGATGTGATGACTTTGGTTGGTCTATTTGAATCAAAATTAATATTTTATTTTATTTTTTTGGTCATTTCTAATTTCATTCTTGAAACTTTCAAGACTCTCCTCATGTTTGCATTCTACATTTATGTTTGATCTAGTTAAGTTTTTAGATATATGTGCTCTAATTAAGTATTTTTTATCCGACCCATTTATATCCGATTCGATCCGTTTATTTGTGGATATTATTTGCGTGATTAGTTTTTTTTAACCCTCTCGATGAAAATCTGACTCCGTCACTGTTTATAAGATTTAAAAATTTAAGGACAAATCTTGCTACAGTTTTAAATTTTGGACATCAATCTTGCAATAATGTATGAGCTATTTAAAATATTTATCACTCCTGATAAAAATAGACTTTGTGAGATAGTAGAAAAATACAATATACTTCTTTTACTATCGAATTTTCAAATTTAGAAAGAAAAAAAAATCGAGAGTCATAGATATATAATACGTGCAATAAGAAATTAGGGGGGGGGGGGGGGGGGGGGGGGGGGGGGGGGGGGGGGGGGGGGGGGGGGGGGGGGGGGGGGGGGGGGGGGGGGGGGGG